>CM035418.1:20180458-20372958 GCA_020310875.1 Ceratopteris richardii | reverse complement strand
AAGAATTGCAATCCTCTTTTGATCATGTACTTGGCTCTAGGGAAGCACCTCAATTAGGGAATATATGGGACAAATATTCCCCCAAGTAGAGATTCAAGGGGTCTTATACCAAACTTGATGGTGCAAGAGATATTCTTAGAATATTTCCTTTTGATTATAGTTTTGTATTACTCAAGGGTCGTTTATGAAGCCCTATGATAGATCAGCATAACTTCATGAAGGAAAATATAAACAAGGTTGATCCTATCATGAAAAACCTTAACTAACCATCTTGGATTTATGTAGATCACCATGGAAAACCTATGGAGACAGAAGAGGATACTTGTTGCAATGTAATCAAAATTTCAATTTCTTAATAGGCACATTTCGTTCTCTTCCTCTTTTGTCTCTACGATTTCTTTTTTCTTTCTTGCATGGGATCAAAGTACAGAATGTTGTTATCAAGATTTTTCTTTAAAACAAGATAATTATATCATTGAATACGAAAAATACAAGAGATGGCCAATGAAGGTGTAAGAAAAAAAAATCATCATCCTATATGAATGACGTAATAAGAAATGTCTCTAGTATTGAAACAACACAAGTTGGTGTGGAAACATTAGCGCTAAAATGCTTGTGCATGTGATTGTCTATGTCCATTAAGTGTAGACTTGATGGAACAAATCACACCCAGTGAAATTTTATAATATCCATCATCCCTGAGTCTTATGGGATCTTGGATGTGGTCTTTGGAGAAAGGTTTAATCCAAATCCTATCCTAGATCTTTTTAATCCTCGATACCTAATTCAACCCAACATTATAGATGTTCACAAGTGGAAACACATAAATATATATAACCTTTGTACAATTTTCACAAGCTCTATGTTTTTAGTTCACTTTGATTGAGCATACCCAAAAGGGTAGAGTGCCTTGGAACAAAATCAAGCAATGATTGAAATCCTAAAGAATAAATTTGTTGTGGAAAAGTTGTTGCCCAAATAATGATGCAAATGCCCCAAATCTGACATCTCAAGTGAGGCATGCAAATCAGCCTAAAAATCAGCAGTATGCTTCTCATTAGGACCAGTGAGAAGCATGTCATCAAATAGACAACAATGACCAGAAGCACATCATTTCCATGTTTAACATATAAGGTTCTCTCAGTTGGATTATTCTCAAAACCACGTGCAATCAAGTAGGCATGTATCTTTTCATACCAAGAATGTGGTGCTTGCTTCAAACCATATAATGCTTTTTTCAAACTGCATACTTTATTTTCATGCCCTTTCTGCACAAAACCACGGGGCTATAAAACATACACTTCTTCATGCAAGTGACCATTGAAAAATACACTTTTAATGTCTAACTAATGTACATTCCAACCATGATGAGCTGGACGTGCACAGATGCTACGAACAATAGCCATTTGACATGTACAAGCAAAGGTCTCATCAAAATCAATGCCTCTTTCTTGGGCGACCTTTTGCAACAAGCCTAGCCTTATACATGTCAAATGTTCCATCAAGCTTACACTTCAGCTTGTATACCCACTTAGTGCCAATGGCCTGCTAGGAAGGAGGCAAGTCACATAAATACCAGGTACACTTTTTCATAATAGCATCATATTTTGATTGCATAGGAGCCATCCAATTTTCTGAATTTTGTGCTTCATCAAACAAAACAAGCTCATTCTCATCACAAAGACTAGAGGCATCCATAGCGTAGCAATTTGATGCAAAAGAAGAACTATGAGAACATGAATGAGTACATTTGACAGAGACTAACTCCTCAAATGTTAAGGCACTTGGATTAGTTTTTTTCATCAATCAAAGAGTAGAAGCAAAACTCTAATATGAATCTGGAAGACCATTCAGAACAATCTATACAAGTGAACTATCCGGCAAGAATTCATCAACAAAAATCAACTGCTCCTTAAAATCTTTGATCTTTGTCAAAAAACTATACATGGAATCTCCTTCATTCATGGGCTCACTCTCCAACATTTTTCAGAGCTAAGCAACACAAACCTCATTCCTTGCCTCCTATAAAGTGGTAAGTGTATCCCAAGCATCCTTTGTTGTTTGCTAGGAGCAAATGAGGAATAATGACACATTTGAGAGGCAAAGTTATCAATGCATGTGCCTAAGCATCTTTGCCATCCCAAGGAAGTTGCTCTACAGTAGGTGCCGCAGGAACCATAGCATGAATAGGAACCTAAGGAACATCTTCAACGCCATCCGCATCACCTTCAGTAATTGTATTTGCAATTATGGTAGGACGTTTTTCAACACCGTGCACAATAGTGCATAGTCCTTTTGCGACCAATACATGACGCATCATATATGCCCATAATAGGTAATTGATACCATCCAACTTATCCCCAATAGCCATCATATGGAATACATCAGTGCTTTCATCCATGGCCACTGACTAAAATACCCTGATGCACAAAAATGATTGTATCTCAAAAAGTTGAATAGAACTACCCTATCCAATTCTATTAAACTTGTAGCAGACTTCAAGGCGCTAATATTGGCATACCAAAACTTGTATATATGTTTGGCATAAAAAGATGAAATTTCCTATATAAGCACTAGGATAGTGAATTTGGAGGCCGAAAGGAGCTCAAATCATGATTTTGACAATGCAAAGTGAAGCGCTTTTGAACTCATGATTGCCTTGAGTATGCTCACCAATTTTCGCGCGATTCTAAGACTGTGACTAGAGGGGTGTCGAAGATGTCCTAGATGAAGCGATGATCTACTCTGATACCAATTGTTAGAGTTTGAGGTCTAGGGAAGCACGCAAATAGTAGAAGGAAGAAGAAGAAGCTTGGAGCACAATACACAATACTAAATGTATTACTAAGAGAATGTACAAAGATAAGTAACCCATTAGGTTTATAGGCATATGTACAAGCCAAGGGAAAAAAACCTCCTAAAGAGGGAAAAAGTGCCTCGACGGTCCTAGTGTGTTCACACACATCACTACCGAAATATATCAACAGGAAGAGTAAGGCTTTGGTTTTGATGAACCCAAAGGTATACCATACTTTCTTTTTCCCTTGTGTGTAATAGCAAGTGCTTGTGTTCCCTCAATTAGACCACTTCTATTCACTCTTGATTGCTCTTCTTGCAAAAGAAGAGTAATCAAGAGTGAATAAAAGTGTAGCATAGCTTTGAAAAGATTATGGAAATCATTATGTAGTATAGAAATGAGTGATGTTTACCAATTTCTCTTTCAAATCCTTGATGCATATAGCATATATGAAAATTGATTCATTTTCATCCATACACACACCTTCAAGTTGTTTTCTCAAGTAAGTAGCATGTGCTTGTGCATGGGATACAAAGAAGCAAGTGTATCTGAAGGTTGTCTTGAATATATCAATTCAAAAAAATGGAAATCAATGCATGATCCTAGGTACCCTCCATCCATCTTAGTTTCTCTTGCATAGGTGGCGAAGGCATAGTCACAATACTTGAAGAATATCCTAAATATATGGCAACATGTTACATAGTAGAAGAAATGTCAAGTCGCTTGTTGACATCTTCCACTATGTTCCATAGTTCCTTTGCGATAAGAACATGTGAGAAGTGGAGAATGACATGCCTGGGACTCACCTCCCAGCCTATTTATAGCCCTTACCTAGTCACCATCTAGAGTTCTCTCTAAGGTTCCTCTACTCATCTGGCCATCATGAGTAGGTACCTCCTATGAACTCTCTGGCTTTTGGCCTTGGCTATCCCCCGAGCAAGGAACTTCTCGTTCCTCCAAGCATGTACATCTCTGGAATATAACACTCTCTCCCCCTTCTAAAGATCATTGTCCTCAATGATATAGAAGGAGCTATAAACTTGGGAATCAGAATCTGTGATTCCAAATAATAAGAGTAGAGTGTGCTAGGTGTGTGAAATACTAGATGCTCAAAAAGCACACAACTAGTCTCTGTGCTTCCAATCTAGCATTTCCACCAATCAATAGTAGTCCTTGCCTTGGGCATACTATAGGAATCCCTCTGAGGCCCAATGAGTCTAGATGTGTGCAACATAAGTACTCAGAATATCCTCGGATTCCCTATGCCTAGACCTTGACCACTAACTTTTGACTTGTCACTTGTAGAAACCTTGGCAACTTGCCTTTGTCTCCCTGAAATACCCATTGACAGCTTGTCATATGGTATAATTATGCAAAATAACTTACTCCACTAGAGTAATGAAAACTATTATGCTAATCCAAAACAATGTGACTATGTCCTAATCTCTGTGGAAAAATACTTAAGATAAATGGAAATCTTTTCCAAATAGTGCTTAATCTCTAAGCTTTAGTAAATCTGCTTGATTTACTCACTATAATGAAATGAAACTCAAGAAAGTCTCATCATGATCCAAACTGCAAATCCAAGATGATAATCTATCAATGATGCAGACCATGGAACAAGATGTCAATCTATCAATCTATCAACTATGGACCAAGATATCAATATGTCAATGATCCAAACTATGAACCAATATCTCAATCTGTCACATCCAAACTATGGACTAAGATCTCAATCAGTCACATCCAAATTATAGATCCAAATCTCGATCTATCATATATAATAATCCAAACTATGGATTAGAATATTTCCCATACAAAATAAATCCCAATCCACTCTGTGGAACTAAGTCCATCATGCCAAGTGAAGACGTGCTAAGAAATTATAACAAATAGTGGAACTACCACCGCCTTTTCAATAATAACATGCAAGATGTTCCAAGTGGATGAAACTTGCTTAATCCATGACCACCATATGATCATCACTATGATCAAATCATTCCTAACTAGGAATAAGGTGTCTCAAGTAAACTTTGTAATAATCTAGCACTACCAAACCATAATATGAGTCCACTAAATACTCGGAACAATGGTAAGTAGATGTGTGCACACTCATAGCCCACTAGGCTAAGCATCTAGCTCACCTCATACACACTATGTATGAACCATGGCCTAACCTTAGGCATATCAAATAAAATAGTACGTAATCTATGAACTTCTTCTTAATGCAATTGCCTATTCATAGTTCTTATGTGCAAACCTTGCCTTTCCGCTTCAGAATCTAGGCCACTTGCCTGTAGACTTGCCTTGTTTGCGATCATATACAGAGTGACTGCCTCAACTGCCCCTCTGTTGTCTAATAATATGAAGATCATAAGAATGAACTCCAACTCATATCAAAAATATAATCTGAGAGACTTCTCTCCCATACCATCTATCCTACACCTAGGTAGAATACAAAGCTTGATGTCTCATACCACCAAACTTTATACCCCACATAGATGCGTGTATGAGATTAAAGTCGAACACTTCTTTCAAAAATGATAAGAATAAATCCGTGAGTAATCACAACCATAAATAATAATAATGAAATCATGAAGTGTTCCTAAGTGTTTCCTTCCCTCAATGGAAAGAATAGAGTCATTCCTATGACTCTATCACTCATAACTATCTCTAACATCAACTCATCTTGAGTTGAGAAATGATAAATCAACTCAACTAGAGTTGTGAAGAATGCGGCTTGCATCAAATATCAGATCATGTGACTTGAATTAAATATTGACTCACAATAAATTGGAATTTATACAACTTTTATGAATCCAATTATATGAAATGAGAACAACTAGCAAAGTTCTCCTGTTCCATGCTCTCGTGGCACTATATATATTTTGGAAAATTTCGACAGAGTCTTCTCCTCTGTCCTACTGAGAATGGTCAGCATAAATCACTGCTCAATAAAAAAGGATCTAGCTAGCCCACGGTGATTACACCATCTCAAAAAAAATCATAAAAAAACTGTGAAAAGTCTTTTTCCTTTCAACAATGTCTCCTGCATAAACAATTTCCAACAACAGCAGATTAAATCTTAATTTTAACTAACTTTATTCATCCAAAATCTATGAAATTTTCTAGACTTTTGTAACTTTTCTCAAGCTTTGATTAGGCACAAAAAATCACTTGATTTGGATATTTCCTCAGAGTTTTATAACCATTTTACTGGAACGGTTGAATACTTGATGACCAACTCTGAAAATGTACAGGGTCATCTTCTTGAAGCCCTTAGACTGATCAAAAAAATTCCAAATTTCATTTTCTTTATGCTGAAATCTGGATCAACGTATCTAGTTTGGTCTCACAAAATCTCAATTTCAAATTCAATCAAATACTCATTCAAAATTATAATTCTATCTCTACTACACCTGCGCTTAGGTGAGCTTAGAAACAATGCTGCTTCACTTTTATAATATCTTCCAACTATGAAGATAAATTCCAAAATACTTGAATTTTGGTTATATTACAGGGTCTATACTGGAGTAGCTTCTCCAACAAAAATTTTTGAAATTGGAGTTTCCAAAATGAAAATATCATGTGCTCATCAGTCACATGTACCACTCTTTGGAAAATCCTCGCAAGATATTGGTCTGAGAAGAATAGGTCATTTGATCTACCACTTGATATCCAATTTCTTCCAAATTTTAATAGAATATATCTATTATTGTCTATGTTTATTGATATAAGTTTCATAGTATTTGGACATTTGGATCTTTCACAGCGACCAAAATACTAAGCCTCTATACCTGCAAAATTGTAAAATTTTCCAGAGGCTAACTTTTAATCTTTTCTTTATATCTCCTAAATGAGAAACATTTCATCTTGAAATTTTATATACACCATCTGAAGGTGTGTGCCTAATGCTAGAAACAAAAATCATTCAATTTGATTAAATGAGCTAAGAGAACCAATCACCTATAGGTGACATGGTCTTCGACCATTTCATAAATTCCAGAGGCTGCACTTTGATGTGCAGAGATTATTTGACCTATCAAATGATCCTTTAAAAATAATTAAAATTGGTATGCACACAGTGCATCTCTAAATCTTTCATTTTCAACAAAAATCATTCCATTTGGATCTACCAATTAAGAAAAATACGGCCTATGTCACTTGTTTCAGGCCTCTACCTCTAGTAGCAGCACTCTTAGTGAAGAGGTTATTTGACCTATCTAAAAGTATCCAAATTACTTGAAAATTCGTCAGCTTAAAGAGAAGCCTAGGATCTACTTGCGCTTCAAATTTCAATAAATTTGGGCATTTCCTCAAATAGTAGCATCCAAATCTCTACGAGGCTTCTACCTCACTAACTATTTGCTCAATCATTTTTTTAAATCTAAAAATAACGAGACATGTTAATCCTTATGATTAAAGAAACTCATTCATTATCTTGGATGGATTATGACATGGAGATATATCCATGCACATAATGATCGTCTAGATCAATGCAAATCAATTAACCATCACAAATCGTCTTGTTGAAAAATCAACTCTTTACATATTATCCACCTTTTAGTGAAAGTGAACATCCATGGATGTCATTCTACTCATTGTGCTTCTTGCACATTCATTAATTTCATCACAAAAAATCACATACAAGCACTTAATACTTGTATTGATAATGAACCATAGCACTCTTGTGCGCACTCGAGATAAGCGTCTATATCAAGTATATAGACTCGCATGAAAAACAATTCATGTGCTCATGTGTTACTAGTAGAAAACACATTTTAGTTGTTCTTGATGTATATACCTTGTCCTTTACTCTCTAAAGGCACAATTAGCATATGCATAATACATCTATCACATACCTCATGCTCACCCTAACTCATCGTGGTGATACATAAAAGTGATCTTCTATAAACAGAAAAATTCATCATGCATTTCAACTTTCTAGCAATCATATCGTCTATGTATGCAGGCATTCACTCATGCATCTTCTTCTCTACTTCAATCAATTTATATGCTTTTAGCTATGCAGACATAAGACTTCCTCTCTCACACAACACAACATCACTCTAGTTCTCACATGGCATATAATGTCATGTGGCTACAAAATGTCTGGTAGTATTTCGCCAAAAAAAATGGAGCCTAAAAAAATAATAATAATAATTACAATGATAGGCATCAACCTAGTGGTTGGCAAACCACTCTCTTTACTCCAGAAACCTACAAATAAGAAACTTTGCCAAAATGTGTTGTTGGGCACTACACGCCCTCATAACCATGTCTTTTTCAGCCTTCAGTACCTGCAAAAGATTCTAAAATACACAAAAAAGATATGCACATGCTTTTATGAATCAACTTAAGTTATTGTAACTTCATGTGCATAGATAAATTCATGTAAAAACTAGCTTTCATGCACATTCCAATGTTGATTTCATAAAACTGAGAGAAAATACATTGCAAAACTATAAACTTTGATGCGAGAAGTATTCAAATGAATTTATTTGAGAGAAAAATTATGATGGAAATGTATGAAAAGCAATTCATTCCTATCCAACATGGTTCAAAATATTATTAGAAATTCCTAATTATCATAATGGGACACTCAAATCACTCAAAGAGAGTTTCTTGCCACTCAACAGCCATCTAAACTCTTGTGCAGAGATGGCTTCCAATGGTAAATATATAGGTTATCACCAGTCAAAAGAAAGTTCTTGAAGTGTAGAATCCATATCAAGTTGAATTTCTTGATTTGGAGCTTCCATTAGGAAGTTATGGCCAAAACAATGAAGCTAGGTGAGTTGGCAGCATGCCTCTTTGAAGAGATATGCAGAGAATTAAATGCTCTCTATTATCCAATGATAGCTTCCAGATACTCATTGGAAAGCTCTTAAAGTCTACTTCCTATCCCAAGTGGAATCATCTAATTTGGGTTTCATGTGACAGAGTTATGGCCATTTAAGTGGAGGTAGGTATACTAATCTTGCTCTTTCTCTTCTCTCTTTCTACTTCCTCTGTTTCTCCCTTCTTCATTCTCTTCTTCTCTCTCTATCTCTTTCTCTCTTTCTTTTTTTACATTTCTTTCTTCCCCTCTCTTGCTCTCTCTCTACTTTTTTTTCTCATTTCTATCTCTATCTCTTTCTCCATTTTTTTTCTCTTTCTCTATCTCTCTAGTTTTCTCTATCTCTTCATTTATTTTCTTCTCTCTTTCTCTTTCTTTCTCTTTGTCTTTCTCTTTCTTTCTCTTTGTCTTTCTCGTTCTTTCTCTCTCTATTTCTTCTCTTTTTCTCTCTCTATCTCTTTCTTTTTCTCTATCTATCTCTTTTCTCCTTCTTCTCTTTCTCTTTCTTTCTCATTCTTTCTATCTCTACTTCTCTTTCTCACTTCTCTTTCTTTCTTTCTTTCTTTCTCCTTCTTCTCTTTCTACTTCTCTTTCTCCCTCTCTTTCTTTTTTTTCTCTTTCTTTCCTTCTTCTCTTTCTCCTCCTCCCTTTCCTTCTCTTCTTTTTCTCTCTCTCTCAATCTCTCTTTTCTTTTCCTTGCACGCATAAGAAGTTGAACCTATAGTATAAATGCACAATAAAAACCACCAAGCAACATTGGCCGGTTGGTTAGAGTACATACCTCATAGGCCAAGGTCTCGGGTTCAATACTGTGGAGCGGCGACGGAGCTGCAAATAGATCTATGAGTGAGATTCGATGAAAACAAGTCCTTTTCCATTGTTGTAATGACGACGCACGCCTTCTCCACAAGTCCTAGATGCTATTTAATCTTCGATCTCTACACAAACCCCGACTCCATGGCTACACGAGTTGTTTTTGCGGACGATCAAGAAGTGAAATCTCTCGATCTCCTTGCCCAAGATCTCTCTCTCTCGCCCTTTGGCTCTGATACCAAATGTGAGAATTGGAGAATGACATGCATGGGACTCACCTCCCAGCCTATTTATAGCCCTTGCCTAGTCACCATCTAGAGTTCTCTCTAAGGTTCCTCTACTCATCTGGCCATCATGAGTAGGTACTTCGTATGAACTCTCTGGCTTTTGGCCTTGGCTATCCCCCGAGCAAGGAACTTCTCATTCCTCCAAGCATGTACATCTATGGAATATAACAGAACATGCTTTATCATGTAAGAAAACATTGGATAGTTGGTCTCATCAAGCTTATCCTCAGCTTGAAGCATTCTAAAGTCATTGTTGCTTGCTATTGCAGCAAAGTACTCAAAAGTAGCAAGATATGAACTTCAACAAAGCTAAAATGCAAGCTAGATACAACTCACAAATTGTAACTCCGATGGAAATTCTGATTGTAGGAATGGTCTTGAAAGGGGAGTGAAACCCTAGTGCACTTGGTGACTATTCTCTCTGAGTTTTGACTTTTGTACTTCTATGGTTACAAACCAAATTCCATTGTTAAAAGTGCACACATTCATGTATGTGAAAAACAACATCTTGAGAAGGACATTAATGTGTTGTGATACCATTCTTGGATAAGTGAGTGAGTGAGAAAGCATGAATAGAAGTACACACAATAGCAAAAAATAAGTATAGTGAGAGCTATAGATGAATCGCTAAGTACACACATATGATTATATCATGTATATGTCATTACATGGGGAAAAAACCTCTAGTCAGCAATAGAGTAAAAAGTGCCCATGTATAGGGAACTAGTTCACATCAAAGCTACTCGAGGGACACATGAGTGTCATGTGTAACATGTAGCATAAAAATGCAAATTATGCATGTAATACTTTCCTTGGTTATCCATAAGAAATAAAAGTTGTTTCCACTTTATGTAAATGTTACCTTTCTAAATTTCTATCTCAAGGAGTTATATGTGCCATAGCCACAAGGTTTGAGATAATATAATAAGAAGGAAAAATCTACAAATTGAAGAAATTACTCTTTAAATTGAAACAAGCAACTAGAGCATGGTACCAATAGATAGACAATACTTTTCTAATAAAAACTTGTATCTTAGTAGGCACAATGATAATTGTATGATTTTATTTATCTAGATTGATTATCTAATTCTCACAAAAGAGAGATTAAGAAATTTGAAACGAAAAATTTAAACCTCATGCATTAATGGTTAGGCATCAAGTTTTATTCTAACAAATGTAATATCTCCATAGCATGATAGAGGTATGGTTGAGAGATCCTCAAGGCATCTCTAACCAAGAACTCTAAACATATGATCACTCCAATGGATATGAATGCATGCGTTCCAATAGAAAATACATCAATACTTATGGATGAAGGCAAGTCCAAGAAGTTAGCAGAGAGTTCCATTTTTTTGTCTAATACTACATGAATTGAAGTTCCTAGTGGGCATCCTAAGCTTTCATATTAAGCTTGAGATAATCATTGACATACAAGTATCATAATGTTGACACTTGAGGGCAATGTTATTTCCTTTATATTAAATCAATGGTTCTATTTTGGATTAGTAAGAAGCAACCAATAGTGGAACAATATTTAATCCAAGACAAGAGCAAGAAAGCATCTTTGTAGTATGCAAACATGTTTGGTTGAGGAAAACAATCATGACAACCGAATTTGCATATAAATTTCAAGGAACCTTCTATTTCATTTGTAAAAAAATCACATAGAAGAAAATTGTCATTATGTTTGGAATATGAGTGAAGATATAGAGGCAAATTTGCAATACGTGCATACAAAGGATTGACGTCTAGACATGTTTACCAAGACATTAAAAAGTAAACAATTCTTTATATTGTTGTGGATATTGAGAGGGTGTGTTAGACATAAATACAATCCATAAATTATAAGACCCCAAAATAAGAAGATCCATGTCCACACCAAAAAGCTTATACATTAGGCAATGGATGTGATTGTGTATGGTTACAGATGGATGGTTGTCAACCCACATCTACTTTACATGGCGCATAGAGTTGAAATCAACCCTCAAGTTTGTAGCCCGGGTTACACCCCTACAATAGAGGGAAAAATCCCAAACATTCCCTTCTTTACTATATTTCTATATATATGAGGATGTTCCTTTAAGACCTATCATAAGTCAACTTTTAAACATATTGTGTTCTATACAAACAAGGCATCCCGTTATTCAAAAGCATGAAGAAAATCCCTAGACAACAAACATCTATCTAGATCCCCATAATATCTATATGAATCCTTTGATAGGTTATTCGCTAGAGTGTAACCGATTATCAACTTTTTACTTATTCTATGTTTGAATTCTCTTCTTTTTTCCATTTCCCTCTTTCTTCCTTGTTCTTCTCTCATCTAGAAGATAAGATCTAGCAAGTGCTTTATTCATTGATGAGGTTTTATAAATGTATTTGAGGTGTGGAGTTGGTAAAGTATTATATCCTTAGTTCCATGACTTGAAATTTTGTAAAGGAGAATCTCAAAATCTAGCCACAAGTGTACTTCATTGATTCACTATTTTTAAAACTAATAAGTTAATCAAAACTTTATTTCAAACATCAAGAATCTAATAAAACTATGATACATGATCCTTTGTTGTTGCCATTTCAAAGGCTTTTGAAAAAGGGATTTGATTTTGATATGTATTTCTTCTTAGAAAAATGCAGTCAACATGATCAACTCACACAAAAAATATTAATCCTTTAAAGGCAATTTTTATCATGCATACTCGGGTCTAACACGATTCAAGTTCAAGATGCCTCCTTTACATTTTATCACATATCTTAATCCTCCTGCCATGTACCATACCCATGCCTCATAATTTGTAATATGAATTGGAATAGACACAATAACACCCTTTCCAAGATCTTCTTGAAAGAATCATGTTAATCTACCTTCTTTGTGTAACTATTAAATGATACATCATTAATGATATCACCATATGGCATCCTAGGCTATGGATCCCCTTCTAATACCTGTAACATGAGCGCTTCACCATAGAAATCGTCTTTGGGGCACAAGGAGTTCTAGCATACAAGTAAAACCTCATTGATGGTCTAATATTGAACTATATTTTTGTAGTGTCATACTCCCTATTTATTACCTTCTATTGCCATTTGTTTTGAGACACATCTTATACTTATTACATGTAAAAAAATCCAAGTCTTGGGATATCTACATCCAATGAAGACATATTTTAACATTCGTATCCCTCTCACACTCGATATTAGCCCAAATTTTG
The DNA here is from genome assembly GCA_020310875.1 of Ceratopteris richardii. Taxonomy (NCBI): domain Eukaryota; kingdom Viridiplantae; phylum Streptophyta; class Polypodiopsida; order Polypodiales; family Pteridaceae; genus Ceratopteris; species Ceratopteris richardii. Next base: position 20,360,013 of record CM035418.1, on the reverse strand, counting down.
TTTGTACATATTAGTCTTAGGTTGTAAAATTTATTATGATATCCAAAAATTATTTATCATATTGTCATTTGTTGGTTATTTTACAATTAAATCTTATTGCAATGCTCTTGCATTGGGTCTAGTCCCAAAGATCAATCCATGTTCTCCACAAAAAAAATGGAATGACTATCAAACCAAGTCTATATTGAGAACAATGTATTATATACTTGAAAAAAACCCAATCTTCCATAGAAATTTTTCTAAATTAGCTCTAAAATTTTTAAAGAAATAACCGAAAGGTGATTGAACAATTCCAACAGAGGCTTCATATTTCTAACAATTTTTGCATGGAGCCACATGTAAAGATTCCTAACTAACTTACCACTTCTATTGCAATCTCAATTATGAAGTAAAGGAATTATCACAAGTGAATACTTGCAATAAGGTTATCCGTTTGGCAGTTCAATGCCAGAACAAATCACGCAAGAACCACACTTTGAAAGATCTAATCTTGAAGACCCTCTTCTTCAAGTTTCTTGAATGCAGATCATAGGAATACCACATAGTAGAACCATTAATATTAAGGAGAATTCTTGTAAATATAAGAAGTCGACACATCCATGCTTAATCATGGAAACATGTTTACCCCTCTCCCATGACCTTGGAGATACCACCACATGGAACCCAACATTCAAAGGCTAGACCATTTCTTCCATATTCATGACCCAAGTGTCTCTATATTTGTTGAATGTGTAGCCCGAACCTACATTATTTCAATAATTTTGATATAATCTCCACTTGTATGTCTTTCTTGGATGCTTAATATAGCCAAATTGATGAATAAGTCAAGAAAGATACGCTGATAATAAACATTTTTGTATACCATTAAACATTCCTCAAAAAGTAACCACCCTAGCTACTTGATTGTATCACAAAGCTATAGAGTTTCACAAAGATCATGCAAAGACCTAAAAATCATGTATCAACCCATTGCTAGTGGAACTTGTTGCTTGAAAGGTAGACGATATCATAAATTATTCAAATCCACTAAAGTTTGGCATGCACTATTGCATGTGTCTCACATATGTTTCATTGGCCCTACCTCGTTCCTTGAACATGTCTTGTATCTTCCACATAATGAGTACTTAAAAATGCCCCCTTCCGAAAGGATTCTTTTATCCATTTTGGAACAACCAAAACTTTCTACTTCACTCCCGTTGATATAGAAAGGGGAGATGGTTACAACCAATCATAATCTCATCTTGACAAGGGGGATCTCTATCAACTAATAATGACCTATCACTCCAAACAAATCCGATGAACAACGAGTGGATACTCTCAGAGGATCTCCTAATGGAACTGTCAAAACCTTCAAAATACTTTGGTGACAATTATTTGCCCCATTGGTTGACCCTCTATGCAACCTTTAACCTATCAAATCAGCTCCATACATTGGCAAACATAACTCCTTGATCTGGGAAGTCGATATAAAAGCACAAAATTATCTTCAAAGCAAGTCAAATGCATGAGAAATTGTGATTTGTTGTGATATCTCACTTTCCTGGAGGTGAAGCACGCACTTGACTCTCATTTGGAAAAAGACAACATTAAATTATCATAGATGGAATTGAAACAAAGAGTGAAGAACTACATGCAAAGGGATGAAGGACTGAAGTTTTTCTAGGAGTCATTGAACCCATAGGCTAGGCGGAAGGTGGAGTGTCTCAACCCATCCACATGCTACAATGCCACAAAAGCAAAAAAAACACCACATGAACACTCAATATGGTTCCAACCAACAAAGGAACATGAGAGAAGCACAAGCAAGTAACGACTATCTAAACAAGAGTGGGAACCAAAGTAGCAAGAGAGAGGTCAGAGAACAATTATGTTAGCCAAGGAAACTCTTAATCCAATAACACTACTTCAAAAATGCAACACCATGCAAACAGTTCTACCCCCTCTAAGAAATCAATGTCATCCTAGAGTATAGGGAACAAACTTGCCAGTTTCGTAGTGGGAGACATCCACACAAGGATTGTCCTGAAAATAATCACAACACCCAAGCCCTTGCAATGCCCGCAAAAAACGAAGAGATGCATAAAGTGAAAGTCATAATCGAAAAAGTCTGTGCCAATGAAGTGAGCGAATGCTAGTATTACATTGATGACATACATAATTCACAAGCGAGAGCTGATCATGCTTATTCGTACTGTATTCTCATGGGTGAAGAGGGTACATATCATGTATGTAGAAACTTTGATCATTGGCAAGCCACAACTTGTAATGATCAACTCTGGAGTGCTTGCCATAACTTTATGTCAGCGGCTTAAGCCCAATGTTTCGGCATTTTTGTTTAACCACATGATAAGAACATATCAATTGAATATGCGCAAGGAGAAGACAACAAATTGGTGATAAAGTCTATCAGTCTACATTGATGAGTTAACTGGGAAACCCAACTTCATAATGGCACCCGTGGAATCTCATGAGATGATGTTGAGATTGATCGGATTCAATGACAGCATCATCTGCCCCTTCAAACGAGGAAAGAGTTGACAAAAAAAGGAAAGAGTTGACCCACGCTATTAAAGAAACCCCTTCCCTGCACACGATGTTCAAACCCTTTGCTCTTCAAGTGCCAAGATCACAAGCAGGGATAGAAAGCAAGTCCAATAAAAGTTGGAACATACTGGACGATCATCAACGATGGGTCTCAACTAAACGATTGTTCAAAGTGGTTGAAAAAAATGAACAAGCATTTTGTTGTGTGATTCACATCAACCTTGATAAACAGTTCAAAGGTACAGATTAGGTAAAAAACTAAAACAAGAATCTTGGGATGTAGTCCCTAGCAAAGCTTTATGGACTACCTCCCCCTCCAAGGAAGTGGATCAAAAAATTGATAATTATCAAGGGAGATCCCCACCACAAAAATTTAAGAAATGATTTCATGAGCTTTTCGAGATCTGTCACATTCAGTCTCCATAAAGCTCTGTTGTGCTCTTTGCTACCAGAAAGAATGGAACATCACAGCTATGCATTGAGTATCAAGCCCTCAACAAGACAACTATCAAGTATAAATATCGACTAGCCCACCTTATGATAGATTGATCATAACCAAATATTTCACAAGGATTGATTTGCATTTAACGTATTACTGAGTTCCCGCCGCCTCCAACGATGTGTACAGAGCCTGTTCAGTACCTGCCATGACTCTTCTGAATGGTTGGTTCTCCCTTTGGGTTCCACCAATGGCATGGCCACCTTCTCTATGGTCATGGCTGCAAACATTCTAGATATGATAGACAAGTCCCTCATCAAATATTTCGATGACTTGCTTAGTCTTCAGCTGCATCCTAAAGGAACATAAACATGTCCATACTCCAAAGACTACATGAAATGCAATAGTTTACAAAGCCCAAGAAATGTATCCTTGCAATTACCAGAATTAATTTTTTAAAATTAGTTGTTCCACAAGGACTCAACATTTAAGTCAAAGCACCATTTCAACATATGGAAAAGGTAATGATGTTAACACTCGCTTGAGCTCCATGGAAAAGGTAATGATGTTAACACTCGCTTTGCGAGCTCAAGGAGTTATCATATCCACCCTAGCCATGTAATTAGGGAACTCAATAGAAGGTATACCGAGTGATTTCATATATTATCAATGATACATCATCAGTGATATCCCCATCTTAGAGCCTCAAACATCTTCAATCAACTGTAAAAAGAAAGGCTCACCACAGAGGAACTTAGTCTTGTCAATGCTAGTATTGGGAGCTGAAGGAATTGTCACATCCAAATACTCCCAAGTTCTAATTCAGAACCCTTTCTAATATGGAATCCTAATCTTGTCGTGTCTTGCTTCTTAGTCAGTCTTAAAATCTTATCATCTCTATTGCAAGGTCATGTCTAGTTCTTGCTTACAACTTGCACATCCCTATTGAAAACCATTGTAATTCTAACTTCAAACCTCTGTTCATGAGCTCATAGGTTGTGGTACATAAACATCTAACCAAGTCTCGTCTTAATACCTAACAATCTTGGCACTTGCCTCTCATCAATACCTATTGGTTCTGAATTTCGGCACTCTTCAGCTTCGCCTGAATACAGGATGAACAGATCCTTTCATCCAATTGCTAGTATAATAACATGATAGTAATAATGAGAACACCAGATATTTAGGGAATTTAATCTTAATAGACATCATGATCAGGACAATGCATTTTGCACAAGGTTTTCTTGGACACCTTCCTGCAGCAAAATCAACAATGGGTTATTGCAATAACCCTAAGTATGCCTCTGTCCAGGAAGCAGTTATAGAGTAACAAAACAATTGCTCTCCCTCAAAAGCACCTGGCACATACAATCAGGCTCACACATGAGCATGAATAGCAAGCAATTTCATTTAACCATCTCCCCACTCAACTAATACGATACATCTGTTGCACCTTTCTCACAATACCTGTGTACTTCAAATCTCCCTCTGCATAATATCATTTCAGAAGTGCAATCTAAGCATGTCCTGTGCCAGCTCTAGTACAATCAATCAATAACAAAAGAATTACAGATAGCCCACTGAAGCAGAAGCAGAAAGTTAATTTTCAGATGCGAAATTATCAGGCTTCCTTTATCAAACGCAGCCACTCTGTGTAATCCCATAGACACAACACCGAGGAGATTCTATATAAGAATATAACAAATATGGGTTAATCAACCTTAGAAAGATGCCCATACTGCTTCCAGAAGATGGTCTAACCCAGACCAAACTCAATCATTTGCTACCCCATTAGAAGCTCATATCAATCCTCTCAACACAATGTCAAATTTATAGATGAGAAATTTGTGAAACTCGACCACATGCTACAGAAACCATAAAAGACGCAACAAATCAATCCTGGTCTTATACAAATATGTTGCTCAATTTAGAACTCGATTTCTGCCGACCCTATTACCGCTTCAATGTCAGATACTAAATTGAGACAATTCAGAAGATACCATGAAGTGTGCAGAATATTTTGTGAATTCAAAAACGGGATCAGAACTTTAAAATCTGTAAAATGGCACCATTCTGTTACACAGATTTAAACTGGTTATGACAAGTGAAGAACAGTGGTTCTCAAAAGTGGATTAGCATCTGGAAAACCTATTGTCATGCTAACATCTCACATAAAATAACAACAAAGACTGCTGCATTACATCCGCCAGTTCGAGTTTTTGGTTACAAAAAATACAGCTACTGTTGTTTCAAATTGAAATACTCCAAACTAAGAGTAAAAGAACAAAATGCTTGATTTTACTAAACAAAATGATCATTTAAACAAGATATACCATTAGTCAGAAATTACAACAAAAAATAAAAGACCTGACCAGAGAGCTGAATCTCATAGAATTGATCTTTAATAGATGAAAAGGCATCACACCAGAAAACATAATCTTTCCGCATGATGTCTTGCTCTAATTTCTGACCATACAATGACTTCCCTTGTCCTCTCTCAAAAGACATTAATAAAGAAAATTCACCTAATTCTCTGGCAACAAGAAGTGCCTGTTTTCAGGCATGAACATATTTTGGGTATCTGTAAACTTCTCAATGGAGGCATGTATTTGTTGAGCAATGCTCAAAAAATAAACACTAGAGAGAAAAATAAAAATTTATATGAGAAAAATAAAAATTTATATCCTCTTAGGAGAAAAGAATGGATTGAATTTTTTCAAGAGCACTTCGTATGTGCTGCACAATTCAATTACCATTTATGCTCCAAACTCTTTGTAACAATACTTCTCAAATATGGGCTTCAATCTTAGCCTTGAACTCCTCAAGAAGCTCTTGAATAGAGACAGCACCACGAACTTGATTATCATCACGAGTCCGCACATTGACCTGTTCAAAATAAGATTTGCATTATCTCAGATGCAATAGAGTCCATGAATCCAGGTGTTGTGATACTTATAGTATTGACTTAATCATAGAAGATTGACCAGCTTTTTTCAGAACTTTGTGATGAACAGAAGGAAAATCATTCTACACGCTACAATAAATACAAATTCACATATAGATTCCTCCTGCAACAAGGCCAGACTGCCTAGCAGCTTGTCTGATAAATCGTTTGTAATTTCTTTCTAAGGGCAGTGGGCACTAAATATTACATACGAGGATGAACCCAGAGCACTCCAAATTCACCCTAGATGAAGGTGCAACACAGAGTCGGCCAAAAGATGACACAGCAATAAGCTCCATTGAGCATAGTACCGACTAAATTCTACGACATTCCCAATGAAAAGGCATGTATGAATCCTAATCAATAGAAAAACAAGCACATATGTATGTATGCATATATAGACGGGCAGCCAGATAAACCTTCCAGTGTGTGTGCATCGCCCAGGGGACCGCCCGTCCAGGGGGGGGGAAAAAAAAAAGGGGGGGGGGGGAGAGGGGGTGTGTGCGTGCACGCACACAGAAGCACGCGTAAATTCTACGACATTCCCAATGAAAAGGCATGTATGTATCCTAATCAATAGAAAAACAAGCACATATGTATGTATGCATATATAGACGGGCAGCCAGATAAACCTTCCAGTAGGTGTGCATCGCCCAGGGGACCGCCTGTCCAGGGGGGGGAAAAAAAAAAAGGGGGGGGGGGGGGAGAGGGGGTGTGTGCGTGCACGCACACAGAAGCACGCGCAGTAATACAGACACAAAGACAGAGCAACTCACTGTCCCATCAATACAGACACATAAAGACAGAGCAACTCACTGTCCCATCACTTGATTCTTTCTCACCAACCACCAGAATATAGTTATATTGGGCCAACTGTGCCTCCCGAATCTATAATCAAGACAAGTAAATTATAAGATTGTTATGTAGTAAGGTAGTTATTACTGCTGCTGGAAGTATACCTTTTTATCCAGCTTTCTATCCGTGCTATCAGTATCAACATAGAATCCTGCATTATGTATTTGATCACGGACCTGGAAAAACATAAGGCAGAACAAGCTATGAGTGTAGGCTAGCATAAATCGTGATTCACAAAACAGAGGCACTAGATACCTGATGGGCATAGTCAAAAAATTTTGCTGAGACTGGGCAGATAAGGACTTGACGAGGACTCAGCCAAAAAGGCCACTTTCCTCCATAATGTTCTAGTAGCATAGCAAGCATCCGCTCTACTGATCCTAAAATAGCCCTATGGATCATGACAGGCCTTTCACGCTTAGCTTCATCTTCAGCACTAAACGTCAAATCGAAGCGTTGTGGAAGCTGAAAATCTAACTGCGGCAACCAAAAATCACCAAAAAATAAGGAGACTGTCTGAATCTAACCTCAGTAGAAACTTAAAAACCCTTAGAGGTGACAGCTCTACATTGTAATCATATGCATACTCAGCATGCAATATTACAACACACAATCATAAACAACGGCTTTTAATGCTCAACATTGCTGTCGAGCAGTAAGAATCATCCATTCACCTTCACTTATCATCCAGATTGTTGTGCACATCCAGTTCAACTCCAGTTCTACAATTTCAAATGATATTGAACAACATCATATTTACCTTTATCTCTAAGGGGCCTCTCTGATCTTAAGAGGATAAGAGCCTCTGTGCAGTCTGAACTTGAAAATAAGACTTTACCCTCTTATTATATGAGATACATAGATACATACTCACAGCCGAAAAAAGGGGGGGGGAGAGAGAGAGAGAGAGAGAGAGAGAGAGAGAGAGAGAGAAGCAAAATGAGATGAGATTACATATTAATGACTTTGAAAGTTTGACAGGCCATAAAGACCCATAACACACAGAAGTGAAGAAAATAAATACACCATCATCAAGGATATTCATCTAAATACCAGATCACTGAAGACTAGATCACCTGAGCTGACCACGATGCCCATTTTCATAAGCTAATTCTTTCTGGATTCTGAGAAATTCAATTACAAAGCCAAGGAAGACCACATAAAACATCCTAAAAGTCGTCCTTGATGATCATCCAATCGGAAAATATGTAGTGCATTGCCACGGACATAAACTTGACTGTCTTCCATAGCCATCTGCAAGTCCTTGCCATTTTATACAGTTGAAAAGCATACACCATACACCACTTTACACACCCACAAGACCACCATTAATGCCTATGCAGATGCTCATTCAGACATACACAGTAAACATGCACATGAGGTTGGGTGCCCCTTCCAAGTGTCCTTTTTTTACAGAGAAAAGCTGTAAGGTTATTGAGAGAAGAAAAACATACCAGAAAGTCAAATACAGAGCAGGTTTATGAACCTTCTGTCCCAGGGGAAACCTTTTTTCTTTTTCAGCTGTTCTCCCTGGATGACAAAAATCATCTTGTGCCTAACGGGTGACACACTTCTATGATGCCTAATTCTTCTACCTAGGAGATCAAGGGAAGTTTTTATGCTGAAATTCGCCATGCATCTTTCCTTTGAATTCTTCCAAAGAACCTTCACCCTGATGGCGTTCCAGAGGGAACGCAAAGCAACCCACCACTTTCCCAAGAGGGCCCGTTGCCAAAAGATCTTGTAATTTAACTGGAGGATCCTCTGGATGGTAACCCAGGCCATAGCACTCTTCAAACACGAGAAGAACAGGTCCTCCTGTCTGCAACATCTTTCGCACCAGAGAGGGAACCTGACGAGATTGTGGGAACTGGGCTTTGTTCCAGATGCCATAATGCAAAATTAGCCAGAGCAAGACATGACTTCTTAGTTCCGATTAAAGCTCTGATCAAGGGGTGCCACTTTCAAGTTTGTATATCACTAAAATATCTACAACATTGCATCAGCTTCCATGACATAATTCTCAACATACTGATTCACTCAACACAAGGCCAACATTATCTACAGGATATCTACAACATAGCTCTAGCTTTCAGAAGTTCATTCCCAACATATTGATTCACAAATTTTCCAATATTGCAACAAGGCCAGCCTTTTTTCCGGTGCAGCAATGACACAAAGAAAGTGTCTAGGGCTGTGTACTATGTAATTTTTTTCGGTGCAGCAATGACACAAAGAAAGTGTCTAGGGCTGTGTACTATGTAATCCAGCCTCTCTAACACAAGTGATAATACAATGCGGACATTGTTCAATTTCTTGCATTTAACAAAAAGCAAGCTTGTCTATAGTTGCACCAAATAATCCAGCTTTCCGCAGACCTGTCCTCAGCACATCAGAATATAAAACTCATAAGACAAATATGATGTAAGTGTCATTTCCACCTTGGGTACCACCTCAGACCCATGACATTTTCAGTTTTGAAAATAGAAAAGGCCAGTCATAAAACTCACGGAAAAGGTCTGTAAGAGCTCTCTTCAACCTAGCCAGTAACGTTTCCCCATTGATTCACCTTCAGAACGATAGTGCTAATTTTATCCACTTTTCTGTGTGGAGCCATACTCACCTTCAGAACAATGGTGCTGATTTTATCCACTTTTCTATGTGGAGCCATACTTTTATACCATGTAGATCCCTCACATCGATGAGTTCCATGTGAGAAACACTCATGCAAGTGTGTGCGCTTTTGGTCCCATTTTGACGACAGTAGGCATTTGTCATAATTGTGGTTGTGTAACTTGATATGAGAGTTGGTCTTGTCAAGGGCAATGGCGAGGTGGACTACCACACCAATGCTAGCAACATCACAAATGTCCACGCCTTCCTCACGCTTGTCCTCTTACCCCCCTTTCATTTTTCCCTCCCTCTCCCACCCTTTTTGTCCCCTCGCTCTCTTTTCCCTTCCTCCCTTTCCCCTCCCTCCATCCCTCTTCCTCTCTCCCCCTCGCCTCCCTCCCACCCCCTCCCTCTCCCCTCTCGCTCTTTCCCCTACTCACTCTACCTCTCTCACCCCCTTTTCCTCCTCCGTCTCCGCCCCCCCTTTCCCCTCATCACTCCCCCCTCCAACCTCTCCCCCCTTTCTTCCTTTTCCCCTCCCTTCTCCCTCCTCTCTCTCGTCACCTCCTTCTTCCTCTATTCCCCCTTTCCCTTGGGCTTCCTTGTCTGTCGAGCGGCATATACTTTCTTACTTCAAGGAAAATGTCAAAAGACTTACACATTATGGTCCATACAAGGGTAAAGCATCATGACCCCTATATGTGGAGCTCACATCAACCTCCAATTGAGCAAGCCTTTGAAGATAACAATGACGTTGGATCGAGGCAAGCAAAGTCATGTACATCATGCCATGTACATGCCCCTCAGTTTCGGATCATGGTAAGATTACCTAGACTTTCTCATCATTCCCATGTGGCATGGATAGCTTTGAAATCATACTCGGACTATCATTCATGGATAAATATCTCATCATATTATTTGGTCAAGGGGTCAACAAGTTGCTTCTAGATCTCAAAGGACAAGATGTCATGTTGGATTTACGATAGGCTGTGCCCTCATATCGAAATCAAGTCAAGAAAAAGGAAACATAGAAGTTCAGATCAGAACCAATCCCACAAGCTCAAGAAACCTCATCAAACCACTTCACCAAACAAGAATAAGCAAAAATGTAGGCAAACTCATGAACCCATGCCACTAGACCCCAACAAGATTACATTCAAAACTTAATATCCGGTTTGAATCAAGGAGGAACTTCTCAACCACTAATGCAAAGCTCAATGCTTCACTTGCATCGGTGTCTGATATGGCTACCATCATCTTCAAGTCACACTAGAACACGTATAGAAAACTCCCCTCATGAGATGCTATGTAAGCTACAAATGGCTAGTCATGCCCTTTGGCCTAAAAGATCTCTAGGCACATTTTCAAGGATATACTACATGCTTTCTTGATAATATACATTGATGACCTCCTCAAATATAGTGAGAGTTAGGAGAAACCCTTTGAACACCTTCAGGCAATACTCCAACGGCTTTAAGAATAATGACTTTTCGCCACACCCAACAAGTGCAAGTTCACCCTCAAAAAGATACGAGTTTTTGGGCTTCATCATATTGAAACATGGTCTACATACCAAATGTAAGAAAGTGGATGTGGATTCTTCACCTATGAGTCTCATAAGTTCTAGAGATCCAAGCTTAGATGGAGTACTCATGAGATGTTTTCTATCATCTATTGCCTTCCCAAAGGACAAAACTACATGCAAGACAAACGTGCAAAAGTGTTTATAGATAACATCTCGCTTCTAATACTTCTCCCAACTCAAGCTCATAAAAAACGGGTAGCAAAATTTCCTTTTCGAGTTTGTCATAGAATTCATGCCTAAGTCGAGGGAGCAAAATATCATGCTCAATGCTATAAAGAGGTGACCAAGGCTTCAAGTGATGGCCACAATTTCATCCAACCTCAAAGACCGCATCATTACAGCACTACAACAAGACACTACAACTCAAGCCTTGGACCACAATATTCAAAACAATAACACTCATGCTCAGTGATGTACTTCAATAAGCTCTCTCTCCACCACAACAGTGAAATTTACATCCCAAAGAACTTAAAGTTACGCCGCTAAATTCTTCGAGAAGCCCATGATTGAAAAGTTGCAAGGCATGGCAGCCAAAAGGCTGAGGTTTAATTTATCTTCTCCACGTACTTCCTTCTTAAAGGAGTTCAACCCTCTTAGTAGAGAGTCGAGGCTCAGAAAATTTTTCAGGAGCTGATTCCATTTTGCTCTAGGTCTATAACTGAGGTTGTGTTATAAGGAATGTCCATGGTTTTATTCATAATTGCTAAATAAATCTTTTTTTAAAAGAAGACTCTTTACATGAAAAGGAGCCTTTTTTGTTTGTGGAAAGATTCTTTTTTGTGTGAAAAGCTAGCTTTCATTTTCTTAATTAAACAGCTTACTTTTGAAAGCTTGATATTCTGTCTTTTCTTCTGCAATGAAGAAGCCCCAAATTTTGAAAGGCTAGAATTGCTTTTATGATAAAAATGATAGACTTTCCACAAGTATTACCTGCAGGGTTCCGCATTGGAATTTTCTCTTCAATGCATCAAAAACCTGAATGTCAATTTTGGGACCATAAAAAGCTCCATCTGCTTCATTTATCTGCAGATGCATGAGCATTTGTGAGTGATCTGTATAAAACAGCTTATCCTTGAGTGTTGATGCACCTGCCAGGGCTTGCCAAATGAATTCAGAGCGTCTTCAAGGGCTTTCTCCGCTCTGTCCCAAGTTGCAATTTCACCAAGGTATTTTTCAGGCCTCTGCAAATTATCAGATAAACATCATCAAATCAAATAGTAGAGTGCATCAAAAGAAATAGAGCAATAGTTTCTCGCACCATAACCTGTACTGGTTCGAACGAAAGCAAAATAGACTTCCGAACAACCCACAAGTGGCTAAGAATAAGACCATTACCGTTGAAAGCATAAGTTCAAATGTGAACCCAAAAATTTCATAAACTCGTTGAAGCATTTCCAAAACACCTTTCACTTCATTCGAAACCTAGATGCCATCAAAAGGTATCAGCAGATTGTATTCAGAATTCCCCACTCTGACGGACAAAAACAAGCATACTCAATGACTGCCAAGGAAGATATTAACAGAGACTCCTTGCCTGTGATTCCATGCAGAAAATGTGTGCATCATCCTGAAGACCAGCAGAAGACAATCAGATAACAACAAAAATGATCTGAACTAAATAGTTGTTTTCACTCATGAACAAGTCAGTATTTCACCTGTTGAAACCGCCGAACCCTTGTAAGTCCAGTCAAAGCCCCACTAAGCTCATTGCGATGTAACACCCCAAAATCAGCGAGACGTAAAGGCAACTCTGTATAAACAAGAATTGAGATATAGATCAGTATATTTTATAGGACAGCAATATTTCTCTGACTCTGAATACAGAACCACAAATTTACTTAGCAGGGAAACGAACCCCTGTATGAGCGAACCCTATGTTGAAACATCAAGCAATGAGATGGACAATTCATGGGCTTCAAACCATACTCTTGTTTCTCAACCTAAAATACTCGTACAAACAATTGTTCAGTCATCAAATCCATTGGAGATCATGAATTTATGATCATTGCATAATAATCAGTTGTACATAAATTTGCACAGTCAAAGAACCTCAAAAGTAAACATGTTCTCTTTATAATTCGCTGCATGACCAGAAGTCTCCCATAGATCCATGTTGAATATGTTTGGTGATATGACCTGAAGAACAAACATAAATAGTAAACAACTCAGAGCAGATGAGGCTCAAAACTTGAGAAACCTGTCAACTTGCCTCTTGGTATCCCCCCTTCCAGTACTCCTTACGTATGAATTCCACAAGTCTGTTGTATATTCGAGCCCCATGGGGAAGAAAGAAACAGCTGCCGGGGCTACAAAACAATGAAGAACTCAAATTAGATAAGAATATCAGATGAATCCAGCTCACTGTAAAACTCAGACTCACAAAGAAAGTGGAAAATCTGTACACAGTGCAAATCTCATTCTAGGAAGTTATGTCAGATGAAAGCAGCTAACTGTAGGAACTCAGATTCACCACACAAAAATAGAAAGCAGAATACCTTAAGCGGTGGAAAAAGAAAAGCTCCTGAGCCTGACCAAGTACTCTATGATCTCTTTTCTTTGCTTCTTCGATTTGATGCAAGTATTCCTGAGAGATATGAATAATTCTAACTCGCACAGATGTCAAACATTCAAGATACCATATTAAATAGCGCTTGCGCCATGTGCAAAAGTACTAATCAGCTAAATACCTTCAGTTTCTTTGGATCCGTGTAAGATATACCGTAAACTCTCTGCAAACTTTCCCTGTCAGCTTTTCCCCTCCAGTACGAAGCTGAGGCCTGAAAAATACATCCAATGATTATGGAACAGTACCAAATATGAGATAAATTAAAATCAATAATCAATAACATAAAGATGAACTATAACCTTTAACACTGCAAATGCTTTCACACAAGAAGTATTTGGGATGTGAGGCCCCCGGCAGAGGTCAACGAGATTTCCACATCTGTAAACTGTTATTGTTTTGTCTTCCGGAAGTTCATTGATGATTTCAATCTGGAAGCAAAATTGTTAGGCACTATGCACAGAAAACCTAAATGAATACGGTTTTGGTTTAGACTTAAGTTTTGAACTGGAGCACTAAAACACTAACTGTTCTAATGCATAGGAGGATGTTTGAGCAGGAGAACGCAAAAAAAAAGTACCTTGAATTTATTTTCTGCAAATAATTCTAAGGCTTGCTCCCGAGTGACTTCAATTCGTTCAAACAGTTGTTTTTCCTGGGATAGCAAAAACAAACAGTAGCCAGTTTAGAAAACAATACGTAGTGACTTTAATTCGATCAAATGGTTGTTTTTCCTGGGATAGCAAAAACAAACAGTAGCTGGATTAGAAAATCATAAGCACTGAAGAAATTCAAGAAAGTTTCTTGAAAATGACTGATGTTCATTATCAAGAAGCTTCACAGTATAAACCTTTGTGATGTTTACTGCCTGTGCTTTGATGCGTTCAAAGTGATTCTCGTTCAGTGTTACATCTCCATAAAAAGCATCATAATAGAAGCCCTGCACAAAATTATGTTCCCGATGACATTCACCACCTTACAGGATAGGAAAGATTGACACAGTAACTTGAGCTCTGAAAAACTGTAAACATTTACTTCTCCTCTAGTAGTGCAAGGTCCAATGCACAGTTTGCATCCATACTCTAGCTCAAGTGCCTGCAGCATGATTATGCACATTTCATACGCAAACCAAATGAACCCAGAAAGAAACAACAATCGATCTTGCCTTGTATGAAGCCTGACCTCACCAAGGATGTGAGCACTAGAATGCCAAAATGTGTCACGACCCTCATTTGTGTCAGGTGAAAAAAACTCCACAGCACAATCCTCCTCCAAGGGTCTGGCCATGTCCCAAATTGTACCATTCACCTTCAAAAGACAAATCATAAGAGAACCATTATGACCACAAAAAAATGATAGACTTTCTTAAGTCACTTGCAAACGATTTAAAAAGTAAAATATAGCAATCTTAGATGTGGAGCCAGAACACCACTGAAGAAATTGCAAGCCTGAAGGTAATGCAGACCAAATGCATAAAATAAATGCAAGAAATACATGCCTAGTATCTCCAACTTTATCAGGGCAAACGATTCAAAAGGTTTGTTTTTTCTTTTTTTAATGTCTGTGTCAGGCCAAACTCAGCCTATGAGACAGATCAGGTGTACATGCTGTGTATGTCTCTGTCTATCGGAAAGACAAATGAAAACAAATGATACAAGACTGATACAAACTAAACTAGGCTGAACATAGGTAGAGATGTACTGAAGATGGTGGTGATAGGGGTGACCTGGACAGGGATGGAGCTCTATCTCTAGGGGGATATGCATGTCTATCTGTCCAAGCCAGTACAATCATGAGAACGCATCAAGCTATCTAGCCCCATCCTGTGCTAGGGAGAGGTGTAAGATGTGGAACATCTGCAGGTATGGTGCCATGACTGCCCGGATGAAAGTTGCAGGGTCCACCCTCATCTGAGACAGTCACTCCTGAGTAGCACTATGCTCTCTGACCTGGATCTCCACAATTTGTCAATGGTGGAGGCACACACCTCTATAGCCTGTGACTTGTGGTCATCTTCTAGTTCGGCTCCACCTGGAAGAGTGTTACACCCCTCTGAGACTCCGAGTATCAGATGAGGGGTGCCAGCAAATCTGTGAAAGAAGTTTCTGAGGTGCGACTGCCTCCCCTCTGGCAATGTAGCTGCATGTGGCCGTAATAGCGTGTCCTGATGGCTCTGTATCTCTAATAAAAGACATCCTAGCTGCCTTTGATCCCGAAAGTCCATGATGTCTCGAAAAGTAGGATCTTTGAGGAGGGCCTCATATCTGCCTGAGTGCCTCTAATCTCAGTATGTGTGCTGCATCAACATACAAACTACTTTTCACTCTTCACGTCCTCTGTACATGCTCTGCAGGCCCACTCCTCCTGGAACACCGGTCTGTTGATCCCACCCTGGTCTGTGTGATCCCACTGTCAGCTGGCCAATTGCCACCCGCAAGCTATGTGGTGTGTATGTGTCCATGTAATGTGGTCTCTTTATGAACCCCCCAGGCAGTATAGAGAGGAACTGGTCTCTGTAATCTGACATGCTCATTCCCGAGCTAGGGGACTCCTAGACCCTCCTGATGATGTATAGCTTCCAAAGGTCCTGTCTCAGCACCAAGATTATCTCATTGTGAGAGAGGTGGATAGGGTGAATCAGGGTCATACAAGACGGGTGATAGACTCTCCATATTGAAATTCGAGTCCCTCTGCCTAAAACCATGCTCTGACCTGTGAGAACCATGCTCTCTTGCGCCCACTCTGTGATAACTCTATAGCTGCCTCAAATGCCTTGTGGATGCCATGCATCCCTCCAATATCAGCCCTGCAACACAAGACACGACACAAGCCCTATTCACAAACACAAAGGGGCAAACATCCTACTCAACTCCCAGCCATTGGGTCCACAACCCAACGATATGAATAGTACTCCTTTTCTAGTTGATCAATCATCTCCACATAACCTCATGTCTACATTTTTACATATGTGAGCCAATTATCTTCCATTCATCATCTAGGTATGACATCTCATCATGCCATAACAGATGTAAAAGATGTGCAACTGCATGGATTGATATAGGAAACGGATTCCATCTCCTTCTCAAACAACCTAAATGCTCATTATTCTTAGAAAAGAAAAACATAAACATCAATGTCCAATGTCAATTGTCCATTATCATGAGTTTTGAAATATAGAAGTTCAAGAGAAGAAAAAAAAAACAAAAAAAATTACTCATTCTCCATCAACCCTTCTACCCTTTGAATGCACTCTCCAATATGATCTACATACTCATATATAAGGCCTAGAGTGCTTCCTTCAATGTCCATGATCTTTACCACACTATAAAGAGGCTTCAAAACATGCATAATAATCTCACCCTTTTTCCAAAATCGCTCATCTCCCATCACTATGTTGGAGGACTTTGTGCACAATGTTTCGCTTGACTTTACTTATGTGATACTATACCATGGTCCATTCCTCGGCACCCACTGTGCATAATAGACCCTTTCAAACCCTCTGTTCTCATTCAAGGACAAGAAACATGCAATAAGTGTTGTGTGCATCATGCTGCATGCATGACACATATGTGTGAATAATTATTAATGACTCATGAGCATGTGCCATCTTTTGTACTATGAATAAATGTATGTACTAAATTCTCATGTAGTATGTACTATGTAACTTGTAAGCAATGACTCGCATAGTACAATAAAACGCGTTTTTTTTTTAAATAAAAAACGTTTAGGACGTTCGGACGTTCCAAACGTCCTATTACGTTTTTTGGGAGTTTTTTTTTATTATTATTTTATAGATCAACTTCAATGTTTTTTTTGTTTCATGAACAAAAGTATGAAAATGTATGGTTTTCTTTCTTTCTCTACCAAATTCAGAACCAAAAGTCCCTCTTATCTGGATAAGAAAAAAGTTCCTATTTTGATTTTAAAAGATATTTCATTTAGCAAGGAGTCAAGACATCATTAAATTGTTGACAATCTATCACTCTAAATGCATTGTCTTAAGAGTTTTTATGTGCTTTATGTGGGGCTTTAAGCTCATCAATCCTTTGTTTAAGATTTCATTCCCATTTTTTGTTTAATTTAATCGAATTCATTTTGGGCCTTCCTAACTCCAAATCATTGTAGTGGTAGTAGATTAAGGTTTTTTATGTGTTTTTAGCACTAAATATGTAAATGAGTGTTAGATATACATTATTCATGGATTATTAGAGAAAAAAAAAAATTGAAATGTTGCGAAAAAATATAATACTCGTTTTTTATTTCCATTTTTTTAGTACTCTACGTACTAAACGTTTTAAAACCCGTTTTTAAAACTCTCTTTGTACTATGGCAATGAGCATGACAACATGTGCCATGAAGCATGTATGAATCATGATGCCATGGGCCATGGCCCATGTACTACGTAAGCATGTGCCATGTATGTGTGCACTAGTATGCATATATGCATGTATTTATGTCATTTATATACATATGCATCCTCCAATAAAGCATGTATGTACATTGTATGTGTCACAGACATAAAGGAAACCATCATGAACCTAAGATTCCATGTGACTCCCTATATCTCATGACTCATTCCGAATTTGGAGAAACTAATGCTTCCATTGCATCCAAAACGTGTCAAAACCTTAAGATCGATTGTCTATTTGCTCAATTCTGGCACCTTGAGGTCTTGTTTTGAGTTGATGATGTCATTGATGACATCATCAATTCGTAAATTCGTAACTGCCATTGATGAGCAGCCCTTGGAAACCTATACAAGGAGGAGTTGGCCACATACATACCCAATCTTGGCAATGCCAATTTTGGGAGCTCAAGGAGTCAAGATCACCAAGTACTCTCCAAGTTCCAATTTCAGTTCTAGCCTTGTCCTTTGTTCTAGTTTTGACTAGTCTTGTATCCTAGACATCATGTCTTGTCTTGTTGTAATCTCTTAGTATGAGATCCTTTCCAATATTTCATTGTATCTATTTCATCTCCCTAAAAGGGGTTCTTGTAATCCATATATCTTGCTTCATACCTACGGTCCAAAGGTGTGAGATCTCCTGTATCATCTCTAGTCCAGTTATCCATACCTATCGGTCTCGAGTTGTGGGACTTCATGTATTAGTTACATATTCTTGTATTGTTTTCCCTGTGTGTGATCTTGTAATCAAAAGTATAATCCCGAAATCTTGTCTAGCCTAGTCAAAGTGCACAATCTAGTACTCCCCATACATTTTGGCAAGACTACGTTCATTAAGACCAATCATCATGGATTCTCTATGAAAGGAGATTCAATCTACCATAAAGGACTTGATGGGACATATCCAAGAGCTCAAACAATTTTTACGACAAGGTGATCGATTGGTTTCAAGCTATGCATTAGATATCAAGATATTATTTCGTGGATCCACATATCAAGAAGACTACATGGTTAATCAATTCCGAAGTGGCCTCAAACCTGAAGTTGAGTATCTCTTGCTATGCCTCAAGCAAATACCTTGGAGGATGTTATCAATCAAGCAATTCAATGTGAGAATCATTTGTTGAGGAAGCCAAGTCCAAGAGCTAGCAACATTGAGTAATGACACTCTTCATCAAGAACATGAATCAACAATCCTTGAAGATCAGAAAATTATTACAAATGATATGGAGCATATACATTATGAAGATAACCAAAAGAAAAAGCACAAGAAGAAGTTCGTGTTCAATCAAACAGGTATGCTTACTCAAGTCTCTCCATCAAAGATCTTGGAAACACCATTACGTACTACTAGAAGTTTGAAGGATCTATCTTGTGAAGAACCCATGCAATTGGATGATATCAAGGTCGAGAGACTTACACCAAGGGAAAGAAAGCATCAAAAAGACAAACAATTATGCTTTTATTGTGGAGATCATGATCATATAGTATTCAAATGTCCTAAGAAGAAGAAACAAGTTGGAATTAGGACTTCCACAATCACAATCCCATATTAAAGGAATCATCATCATAATCATAAGATGAATACATCCCATCATGAGAATTATGTTGTTGATTTTGCACCTAGGTATGCTACAAACCTTTCCGAGTTTCATCATGGATATCCATCATCATTGTAATCACGTACCATATGTCAAGAACTTTACAAAGGCCAAGAGCCATGAAGATTCAAGCTCTAGAAGACATCATAGTCACATAACCACTCCTCATGGAACTCGATGCTTGAGGGGGAGGTGATGTCACAAACATAAAGAAACCATCATGAACCTTAGATTCCATGTGACTCCTTATATTTCATGATGGTTTTAGAATTTGGAAAAACTAATGCTTCCATCGCATCTGGAACATGCCAAAACCCTAAGATCGACGGTTTAGTTAGATTCCAAAACCCGGAGGTCTTGTTTCGAATTGGTGACGTCATCGATGACATCAACTGCCATTGATGAACCGCCCTTGGAAACCTATATAAGAAGGGATCGTCCACCTATATACTCAGTCTTGGCAATGCCAAGCTTGGAGCTCAAGGAGTCATGATCACAAAGTAAGTACTCTCCAAGTTCCAATTCAAGTTCTAGTTTTGTCCTTTGTTCTAGTCTTGTCTAGTCTTGTCTAGTCTTGTCTAGTCTTGTATCTTGGATATCATGTCTTGTCTTGTTGTAATCTCATAGTATGAGATCCTTTCCCGTATTTCCTTATATCTATTTCATCTCCCTAAAGGGAATTCTTGTAATCAAGATATCTTGCTTCCTGCTTTCTTGAGTTGTGGGATCTCCTTTATTATCTCTTGTCCAATTATTCATACCTATATGTCCCAAGTTGTGGGACTTTGTGTATCAGTTACATATTCTTGTATTATTTTCCCTACATGGGTGATCTTGTAATCAAAAGTATAATTTTGAAATCTTGTCTAGTCTAGTAAGAGGGCACAATCTAATGCTCCCTTGACGATATACACATTGCAAATTTGCATGTATGTACGATGTATACACATTGCAAATTATCGTGTATGTAGTTTGAATATGCATGCACTATGCAATATGTACGTATACATGTGCAATGTGCCATGTGTATGTACTTAGTATTCACTACTGTGCAATGTGCATGTATGAACAATACAAAAAAAATCGGGAATCATCATACTACAAGTCTACATGACACATATTTCCAATGGCCATGTATCCATACTACATAGTACATAGACAAATGAACTTTGAAGGTAATCAATGTCATTGATTATTGCCAAATGGACATACCTTGAAGGGTGCTAGATTAGGATGCGGGCGCAAATGGAAAGAGATTTAAAACCTCAAGAAAAATATTGGAGCAAAATATAAAAATCGTAATTTAAATTTTATAATTGTTGAGAGGTTTTTACTATTTTTAAAAATCATAAAAATTGCAAATTTTTTGTACTATGAATCCTCATGAGAGAGATATAAGGAGCAAAAGTCCACATAATTCATTACGTTGCTTGATAAAATCTACATAAGCCTTGAATTACAAGATGTCCATGTGCTTTGCGAGTCTCTTATGGCTAAAGGAAGGTCTCCTCCAACTCCTCTAAGCAAAGAAAATAAATAAATCAGCATACTTCAAGTTGTTGATGAAGATACACCTCCAAGTTCACATAGCTGAAGCATAAGCTCTCAAGAGTGTTGGAGCTCTCCAAATCTCCTAAGCAACACATGCATGAAGAGCTACCTCCAAAGGTGACAATTAAAAACCTACCTTGAGTCTTTTTATAGACTAATCAACCTAATGTAAAAGCTATAAAAACCTATACGAAAATTTTCCCTATAAGCTGATATCATAAAAGTCTAAAGAAAACTCTGATTATCGTTCTCGAAAACCAAGAAAAAAGAGAATCATTCCCATTTCTATGGATGCAAAAATGACATTTGAAACCCTTATTCCTAATGAAATTAAAAGGAAAGAGGGAAATTTTCAAGAACCCTTCGAGACTTCATGTGAAGTCGAAAAACCATGCAAAAGAATCTAAAAAAAGATAAGGTTGTAGCCATAGTATGAACGAGAGAATTAATTCGTGAGAATTAATTTGATAATTATTTGTTTAATTCGTTTAGTTCGATCAAACCCAAAATAAAATTCGGAAATTTTCTCTCTCCGAAGAGAATTTTATTTTCTCATACATACATACATACATACATACATACATACATACATACATACATACATACATATATACATACATGTATATATGTATATATATATATATATATATATATATATATATATATATATATATATATATATATATATATATATATACATATATACATATATATGTATGTATATATATATATATATCTATATATATAGATATATATGTGTGTGTGTATGTATGTATGTGTGTGTATGTGCACGTGTGTGGGTGTGTCTATCAAACCTATTTATATTGCGAAATTAGAACATATTTCATCATTAACCACTGATCAGTCACCACACATTACGCATTAGAATCTTAGAAAGTTAGATCATACTAAATCATAGACCATATAATGACAACCATGAACTCTGGACACCTTACGAATGCAAGGAAGCAAGGTAAATGAAAGCTCTCAGTAGCTTCAATGTGCACACAAATTGAAATAACGAATTTGCAAGGGCACAAAGTTTGAACATATGCTTGAAAAAAATCGGCCACTTAAGTGTATAAAATTCACTTACAACGAATTAATTCATCTTCGAACTTTATGAATTTTATTGTGGAGTAAAAATTCACAAATTTTTTATCCTTTGGTTGTAGCCTAAATTATAAACACTATTTAATCCAAATAGAGCTTCTCACATCAAGAAATGAATAGCAAGTTCCTCATTTGATTTCAATTCCATATTAGTTCAAGGAATCAAGGGTCAAATCTAGCTCTTGAAATAGATCTTGTTAGAGTTTTGTACACATCTCTTCATGTTTATACACATTTTTTAAGTGTTAGAACTTTATTATGTGGGGTCACCTCTCATTCACTCATTAAAATAGTCCAACCAACTTAAACAAAGGCCAAATTTCAGCACAAAATAATTGGTGGGAGTGCATATAAAATTAGAATATTCTTTGCACCAAATTTAGGGTTAACATTGTTAGAAGTCACTTTCTTATTATTGACATCAAAAAGAAACTGGGCAAATTAATAATAGAAGCAGCCCCTTCTATTCCTACATAAGGGCATGTAGAGTTAAAAGTGGCTATAAAAAGGTTAATCACATGATTAAAGGTCTTGCACTTCACTTCTACACCACATGGTCGTCTACTTGAGCATCTATCAGCCCTCAAGGGATCAATGTAGATGAATCAGCCCTCAAAAACTTCATGGGCGACCATATTGGTGTTTGTCAGCTTGATGCACTAAGAATCAAATTAATGAAATAAAAAACAATTGAAATTATTCATTATACTAGTTTTTAGTTTTCGATAAATGCTAAAAAATAAATTTCACAACATTTCAAAACTTCAATTTCATAATCATTGTCTTTTCATTAATCCTTTTTTAATGTTCATACCTATAAAGCTTTATGCTACTGCTTTAGAAATTTCTCTGGAGTTTTTTTAAAATATTATAATCATACAGTCTCAGTTGTTTAGATCTATTCATTACCTCGGATTAGTTCAAAAGGAAAGGTTTCATACATGTCAAATCAAGTTCCAATCCTTATAAATGAACCAAAATCTCTAGGAAGTCATTAAGTCTCAAATTGATAGAATTGATTCCAATGAGGAATTGTTCGAAAAAAGCACATCATCACCTCCAAGGCAAAATCACCACAAGCAGAGTGAAAGAGCATTGCCAATCGTCAACGTTACTCTAAGAGACAAACATATTCATCACATAGTAGGCATATCCTCGACAGCAGAAGCTTGAATCCAGCTTAACACAATTTTTGGAGCTGGATCAGCGCAATCAAAGCTATCCCTCATAGTAGCTTTCTGTAAATTGCAAATGATAACAACACCACTTTCAGAGCATTTGAACACTTTCAAAAGCCATATGGCTCAAGTTGCCTGAATTGGTGCTCCACTCCAAAAAGACACGACTATGGAAGTTGTATTAAAAAGTTCTAGAACTTCTTCCGATGTGATTGTAATCAATTGGCATGACTGCTCAATCACAAACATTTCATCTCTCTTCATGGACAACAAGTTATTTTGAAGCTCTCACATTGATACAGGTAAAGCTAACTCTTGGATATGTTCTCATCTATAGGATCAGAATTCGGCCGTCCAAGAATAACCCTAGTGCAATAAAATTAAAAAAATGGTTATGTTCCAAACAGGGGTCATGCTGTTGCAGAAATAAAGTTTAGCCTTCATGAAAAATTTGACAATAGAAAATCGAAATTTGCTAAAAGACACATACAAAATATCTATGAAAATACACCTCTAAAAACCTCTCAAATACATTCAATTATCCGTTAGACATTTTATTCTATTCATTGAACTTTAAAGAAAACGAAGCACCTTTCTAACATGTCGCTTACGCATACATATATAAGTGTAGTTCTGATGTCTTTCTCACGTTAAAAATTTCTAGATTTTTATTTTCTAGTTCTAGTAATGCTGCAGAAAAAATTGTGACGTCAAGCTGCTGCATCTAATCCAACTACGTTGACCAGTTCCTGTACATTTCCACCTAGAATCCTGTAATCTCAGACCTCTAAAAAATTGGAATGATGAGCACCATAGCTACCCGACCCTTGGGTGCCAATGGAGACTGACGTTCAACTTCATAACAGCTCTATAACTTAGAAAGATTACCTTTGATATCACCCAATTGTGATAACCCTTTGGATTGATCTCCATTGCAATGTCCACAGGCTTTGTAATCCACTTCCTTGCCTCCTTGACGGCACCGTTGGGAAGGGTGACTCTGTGCCGAGCAAAGAAAGACGGAAATGCAAAATGCAGTCAAAAGCTGAGATCTTAAGAAAAGCACAACGAGCGATGTGAGTTGAATTTGGTGTGTAAAAACAAGTTAATTCCTTTCAAAGACGCATACTTAAGCGGTGCACCTCCAATCTGCTCATATCGAATCTCCTGCTCATTTTGTATACGTTTGAACATCTCTATACGTTTGGACAAGACAGCGTCGAGATAGGCTTGGTCTTTATCTATAGACACGATGGGTCCATTATCTTTTCCCTGCTGCTTTGACTGGGCTGGAGCAGGAGCCATTGTAAGTGCGCGACACACGCACAGAGACAATCTAGCACAGGGGCTGATACGTCCAATAAGCGTACTGCTGTGGGTATTAGCAAGGTCCAAAACCCTACTCACAGGCAGCCTTACAGCTTGGTAAAACACATGCCTTAACAACATCTTAAGACATGAATGTGATGCTGGCCTTTGTAATACTCTTCTCTCTAAAAAATAATAATAATAAAATACATAAGTAATAATTAAAAAAATTAAAGAAAACCACAATATTAGGGAAACTTAGAAACAAGAAACTGCTCTAGACCCTATGCTCAAACTCGAGCATGAGGACTTCGCTCTCATTAGAAACAAGGTTAGCTTGGGGGAGAAGATCTTGAGTTAATAGATATTAAACTCCATTGAACATAAAAAACATTCTTCTAAAAGATGTGAAAAGTGTTGAAGAGAACTTGAATGTCCAAAAAGAGTTGTTTAGAACTGCCAAACAAATTTAGAACAAAATGGAAGAGACGACGATCAAAAATGAGGTGAGAACTTAAGTTTAATAGCCTCCAACGCCTTCTAAAATGGAAGGAAGAAGGTTGCCCGTCTATGGCAAATCATCCGCCATGAGATGCGTACCAATGTTCACATAGTCAAACTCAACCTTGGAATCTTGGTGTAGGAAGTCAAAACAAAAGAAAAGGGGCCACCTCTTCTATCCCCATCAATAAAAGGAAAGGGGATTCTACTTGAGGGTTTCACTTAGGCTTGTATGATGAAACTAAAGATCCATGAATAGCCCAACCTAACTAGATGATCTTTACATTTGGAGGTGAGACTTGATAGATGTTACATCTCATTTTGGTTTAGGTCCATCTATGATATACCTCTCTCTCTCCATGTAGAATGTCCACATCATCGTCCATGTGGCTAATCACATGAATGCCCATCTAGGAGGGATGGTTATGAGAGGTTTAGAATCTCCCTTCTTCACATACGATCTTTCTCATATAAACTTCCTTTCCATTAATTCCATTCTTGACTTAAATGCTTGTATTATGGTATCTCCCACTCAACTAGTTGACATTTTTCACATGGTCATCATCTTGTTATGTTGTTTCCACTTAACCCTCCCTTAAGTAGCCTCTTGCAAAGGTACAAGAAAATTAGGAAGACTACAAAGTGCTCACGCTCTCCCATGTGGCGCTATCTTTATAGCATATTTGCACATGATCAGGTATTCCCTATATGTGTGACTTCTAAGTCTTTCTTTTTCAGGTATTCCCTATATGTGTGACTTCTAAGTCTTTCTTTTTCAGTGCATAATATTTATTCTAGTCCATGTACAATAGTTAGGGATAGGCTCTATAATATCCCAAATCTGAGATAAGATTATGAGGTTCAACCAACTTTATCTTTTAAATGACTTAGGTGAAAAATTGTATGTATTTAGGTATTTTCTACTAGTTACCGTTGGTAGGTCATCTTACGTATCTTCTTGTTGTGAATGGTACACTTACCTTAGAGACTCTTTCGGTCAAGTTATTGGGTTAATGGTTTTACATCTAATGGGAACTCTAAGATATACTCTCTCTCATACCTCAAAGAGTCTAACTCTCTTCTTCGGAGATTGGCAAATGATCTAGCTCTATCTTGAGCCTTGTTGATGCTTCCTTTTCCAAAGAAAAGCATAGCATTCATGCCTTCCAAAAAGGTCTTTCTAGGTTCGAGTTTCTTAAGCTACACTCCTACTATATACACGGAGCTATTGTATTAAACGTGTACATCAACATGAATGGAATAGTTCTAGAAGAAGGATGCTTGACACTAATATATATAAGTACTCTTTACTATTGATATGTCGTTCATTTACATATGCTCGAAAAATATCTTTTAATATTTGGTTAACCCTTTCAATTCTCCCGTCTGTTTGTAGATGTTTGGTCATACTTATCCTAACTTTAGTTTCCAACATTTTGAAGATAGCGCTCTAGATGTGGTTGTTAACCTTCTTATCCTAGTTTGAAACAATGTCTAAAAGTAGACCATATAGTTAATAAAGTTGATATCAACCTTTTGCAGAAAATTTCTACACAATTATGGGATATTCGTTATCGTACATATTGGAATAAGACTAGCCATTTATCTAACTTATCCATAATTACTAAAATCAAGTTGTCCCGTACTTGAATTTTGGGTAATCATACTATAAATCCCATGGAGTGTCTCTCCTATTTCTAGCTAAGGATGTCTAAAGAATGTAGAAGCCCTCCTATAGTTAACCTTTGGCCTAGCAATTTTTGCACTTAAACACATCATCTAAGACATTGTTGTGAAGCCTAAGCCAATAAAACAACCTATTAGCACGATGATATGTCTGGGGTGTCATGATGTTTTTATATGACCTAAAATCTAATTTTTGATCTTTTTGGACACAGAGCTCTTCTTTACATATCAAGTATCCATCATTTGTACTATAATTATTTCACATGAGTCCCTTCCTAGCATCCATCAAACATCTTACTTACATAGTTAATAGTAGAGTTTGAACAATCTATCTTAGGTTCTAGTTGGACACCTTTAACTTATAAAAAAGTTTAGTTGTGAAGGGGATATTTTGTGAATATTTCATATCTCATTAGCTCAAGGGCTACCACCCTTTCATCCCCATGTAGGGGAAGGTAGCTCCCCACACCCTCCTAGTTGAGGGAATCCCCACGACCCTACCTATTGCTTAAGGACTAGCTACATCCTTCTACTTGATGAAAAACTAGATGTACAATCTTTACCTGGCATCCTGCCATCTTGTAACCGTGTATAACCACATATAGTGTCTCCATTAAGATCCATTTTTTATGACTATGGGAATCTTCTCGTTTTGGGGCTTATAATTTGGTCACTTAATACATATATACATGTGAGAGGTGGATATTTACTTCTTACATCCAGATATCAGAAACAGGTTTGACATGGTTATTATGTCATTAATCGAAGAAAGTCAATACTTTTGCACTATTTAAGAGAAAATAGGAAAAATATTACAATAATGAAGATAAGATACTTCCTATTTCTTTATATCATCATATTGATTGATTATATCTAGGGAAATGAAAAAAATCTAGGAGACCGTTCGAGAAATGGTGCTGGTAGAAGCTCACGACACAAAATAAAAGGAAGCATGTGAAGAGCAAAGGCATGCGACCAGAGGGGGCCCCATCCTCAAATTTTCCACTATCAATATTAATTTACAATTATCAAACCTCATCAGGAGCAACAATAGTGATTTTAATCACCACCCACTATAACATAAAAACACCCATTTTTGTCATATAATGCTCCATTTTGTGCAATGTGAGGAGTCCTCGAGCTTGAGGAGCTTAGATGGAATGTACCTACCAAATTTTATATTTTTTGGACATCATTGTAACTTACGACATAATTTTTAACTAAGCCATCCATTAGATGTGAAACTGGTCACTTCACCTCAAAAATTATAAATAGAGCTAGAGAGCTCATTTTTTAGGTTAGCTTGTTGAGAGTAGCTTTTAGAGTTAGCTATTTTTGACGTGTGAACATTGTAAGAGTCTTGATGAATAGAAGCATTTCTCCTTCCATTATCTCTGCTATTGCCTCTTCCTTGTGTGTGTGTGTGTGTGCATGTGTGTGTGCACTAGTGTGCTTCTCACCTTCACCTTCATGCACATCATTCGTTCACGATCTTCATATCATCCTTTCATCTTCACATATTGACAATTAAGGAGGTGGATCTCATTGACATGATAGTTATCCTTGTCTAGAACAATGGCATCGTTGCAGTGGACATGCTCAAGGATGAACGTGTCATGGTAAGAGTGTTAGGAGATAGACGTTGGAAGGTAAGTAGTTAGAGTTTTTTGCAAGATTTTTCACTTGTTTTTGTGTTCTTTGACCTCATATCACTTCCCATACCTCTATCTTCCATAGCCATGCATCATCATATTCATCTAAAGTTTCTGGTTTTTTCCATATCCTGTTGGAGTTAGACGTCTGCGGAAGCACGCGAACAACGCAAGGAAGAAGAAGAAGCTTGGAGCACAACACACGATACTGAATGTATTACTAGAGAATGTACAAAGATAAGTAGCCCATTAGGGCAATAGGCGTATATACAAGCCGGGGGAAAAAACCTCCTAAAGAGGGAAAAAAGTGCCCTGGGGGTCCTAGAGTGTTCACACACATCACTACCTAAATATATGAACAAATGCACCCCTAGGAGTGATGCGATGAACAAGTAGCTGGCACTCATGTATAAGGAAGTGCAAAGCTATGTGGAAATCACTCCACAAAAGGAAGTAAGCCCAAATCTTTGCGGAAAGCTTCAAACTTCTCCCTAGGTAGAGCCTTCGTGAAAAGGTCTGCAATGTTCTCCTGTGTGGGCACATATGCCAAGCTAATCTCCCCAGTAGAGAACCTCTCCCTGACATAATGATAATGCACCTCAATGTGCTTAGTGTGAGCATGGAAACACAGGGTTTCTCGCAACTGCCAATGCGCTCTAACTGTCAGTGAAGATGGTGGAGGCAGAAGACTGACCAACACCCAAATAAGCCATAAGGCGTTTGAGCCACACACACTCAACAGTAGCTGTGAAAGCTTCCCTATACTCAGCCTCACAATTGGAAGTGGCCACAGTAGGCTGCTTCTTGCTCAACCAAGATATACATGAGCTACCAAGCATGAAGCAAAAGCCACTAGTGGACACACGAGTGTCATAGCTCTTGTTCCTTCTAGCGACGGTACAACAACAATGAAGACAGAGGCGAGGGATGAGCTACAGTGAAGCGATAAGGGAGAGAGAAAAGTGGACTCGCCAACAGTAGAGAGAGAACTCTCCTTCATACATGATAAGATAAGAAAAGGAAAGGAGGGTTCTTCTCACATGTACGCACGGATAAGAACAAACAAGTGTGCCTTACATTATGCGACCAAAGAAGGTCCTTTTATACAACAATAAGAAGCTCTTAGCCACTAGAAATTGAAGATAGAGCTTTGGATAAGATTACCCTCTTAGATAGAGGTGTTCACATGAGATGATCAAGGCTCATAGCCAACAATCCCCCCCTTGAGCTTGATCATATAAATAGCTCTTTTGGGAACTATCCTTTCCTCACAACTAGACTAAAAGGTATATTCAGGAGAAATGGGAATTACACAGGATTTTGAGACAGTGCTTTGTGTCCCAATCTTTCACTTTTTGAGTCATCCACACACTACAACATGCTATTATCTCATGCTTGAAGTATGAAAAAATTGACAATTTATTATTAAGATTAATTTTATTATAAATGCAATATCAAGGTTGGGCTAAAACTTAAGAAGTTAACATAGTAAGTAATATAAATGGGACTTGAATTGTGAGGTGGTACAAAAAATATGATTCCTTCCCATGTACAAAGAAGGTGGTACAATGTTTATATCCCTCCTTCAACAAACTCATGGGTGGTACAAATCCTTCCCTATAAATATGAGGATGGTACAAAGGGGATGTTTTATAACACATAATCATAGACAAAATTAACTTGAGCTTCTTCTTCATTTGTCTCCTCTGCTATGTTGACATTGCTTGGATTTTTGTTGAAAGCTCCTTTGTTGATGTTGTTGTTGCGTAGACGACAATGCTTTGTAGCATGGTTGGTTTTACCACATATTTTGCATGGGTTGATTTGATAGCAATCCTTTGATAAATGGTTGGTGCGATTACAATGAATGCATTTTGTAGCTCTTACAACCAAGGCAATTGTTGTGAATTCATCATGTGGTTTCAACTTATTTTCATGTTGTTGTAGAGAGTTTATGACATCTTCTAATCTAGGGATAGGGTCTTTTTCTTTAAGAACAATTACAATTTGTCCAAATTTATCATCGGGAACCGCTTTGAGTAGGACGGCTACTTGATCCTCATTTTCAATGGGGCATTGCACATAAGCTAATTGGGTACAAATACTTTTTAACTTGTTGACAAGGGTAGGTATGTCTTCTCCTTGTGACATGGTAAGAGAATAAAGTTGCATTTTCAATGCTATTTTGGAGTTTCTAGAAATAGCTCCAAAATTTTGTTCTAGAGTGATCCATGCTTGATTTGCAATGGTGCAATCATCCAAAAAATGTACATAGTTATTGTCAAGGGATGTGAGTAACATTCCAAGTGCTTGCTCATCTTTTTCCATGAAATATAGTAGCCCTCTTCTATGTTCAAGTGTTTCGTTTGGTGCTAATGGTTTTGTGACGGACCATAACTGTTTTGTCATGAGATACCCCTTGATTTTTGTTTGCCATGTGTGAAATCCTTGACCATTGAACTTGTCTAGAGGCTTTTCACTCATTTTGGAGAGGTCTTACCAAAGTGACTCACCTTGGCAGTGTCTAACTCCTTACAAAAACCTTGATTTCTAGAATTTTATTCCGATTGAAGAAGGTCTTACCACTCAAGGAGGAGGGCAGTGTCTAATCCCATGGAAATAAAAAAGAAATATATATACATGGCATGCTCAAACTTACACATGTAAGAATTATTATAGAGCAGTAAAGGTTATGCTCCTTGTCACTTACATACAGTAGCTCTTTTCATACGTGAGATAATTTGCATAATATCTGCTTCATAATACTATGGTGGAGTGGCAAAATCTATGACTGTTGTCAAATGATTGTCCCAAACTTATTGACACTTTTGCACTCAACAAGGAGGGTTCAAGTACAGAGATGGCTACGGCAATTATACTCGACAGCAGAGAGAGAAAAAAAGAAATGTATACGCGTGGATAGAACAATATAATGCGCCTTTAGTGTTATACTGCACATGTTATTCCTTTGACTCTGATTTCGCATGGCCTTCACATGTTACAGATCGCGCAAATTTTGCATGGCCTTCACATGTTACAGATCGGCAGGTAACAGGTATTGAGTTGGATTTCTCTTTGGTAGAACTGGAGAGAGAGACACTGCTTTGTTATCTTTTGAACACACGAACATCATCTACTGTTGCAAATCTTGGACGCTACCTGGCGACCTCGCCAGTCATACCCGTCTCTGCAAACTCTACCTGCAGCACAACCATAATCCACAAACAATACCTGACTCATAATCTACGTTGAACTTGAGAATTCTGCTACTCCAAAATAATTCTCTCTCCAGGCCGATTCCACAGGACCTCATGGAGCGCATAGTTTTGTAGGGGCAAATAGAGCGACGACTGCTTTCTGACATGCCAGTTCTTCCACCGAAGTGAGGGAGTACCAACTCTGTCCAGGCCGAAATCGGCTCTGATACCACTTCTTGTTCCTTCTAGCGACGGTACAGCAACAATGAAGACAGAGGCGAGGGATGAGCTACAGTGAAGCGATAAGGGAGAGAGAAAAGTGGACTCGCCAAGCGTAGAGAGAGAACTCTCCTTCATACATGACAAGATAAGAAAAGGAAAGGAGGGTTCTTCTCATATGTACGCACGGATAAGAACAAACAAGTGTGCCTTACATTATGCGACCAAAGAAGGTCCTTTTATACAACAATAAGAAGCTCTTAGCCACTAGAAATTGAAGATAGAGCTTTGGATAAGATTACCCTCTTAGATAGAGGTGTTCACATGAGATGATCAAGGCTCATAGCCAACAATAGCAACCAGCCCAGTCTGAGTCAAAAAAAGCATGCAAATATGGCGGTAGTGATCCCCCTTGGGATAAAACAACCCAAGTAGCCGACTACCACTCAAGTAGCGAAAGATGTGCTTAACCGCCTACCAATGCTTGACACCTGGGCAATGCATAAACCTGCTCATCTATGAGAAATCAAACTGAATATCTGGCCTAGTAATGCATAAGTAAATCAGGCATCCAACAGCTTGCTGATAGAGGACAACATCAAATGCTTCTCTAGCATCATGAAGACTCAATCGTAAACCTGTCTCCATAGGAGTGGCAATAGGCTTATAGTCTTTAAGGCCAAAACGTTGCAATAATGTGTCAATATATTTCGTTTGACACAAAGCCATTCCACCATCAACTTGCATAAACTGAATGCCCAAATAGTGATGCAAATGCTCCAAATCAGACATCTCAAATGAGGCATGTATATTAGACTTAAAATCAGCAATATGCTTCTCAATAGGACCAGTGAGCAGCATGTCGTCAACATAGACAACAATGATCAGAAGCACATCATTAGCACGATTAACATATAAGGTGCTTTCAGTTGGACTGCTCTCAAAACCATGTGCAATTAGATAGGCATGTATCTTCTCATACCAAGCACGTGGTGCTTGCTTTAAACCATATAATGCCTTCTTTAACCTGCACACTTGG
Source organism: Ceratopteris richardii (assembly GCA_020310875.1). Classification (NCBI taxonomy): domain Eukaryota; kingdom Viridiplantae; phylum Streptophyta; class Polypodiopsida; order Polypodiales; family Pteridaceae; genus Ceratopteris; species Ceratopteris richardii. The sequence continues at coordinate 20,327,020 of CM035418.1, read as the reverse complement.
TTTTCATGCCCTTTCTTCACAAAGCCACGGGGCTGAAAAACATACACTTCTTCATGCAAGTCACCATTCATAAATGCAGTTTTAATGTCCAACTGATGTACATTCCAACCATGATGGGCTGCAAGTGCACAAATGCTCCGAACAGTAGTCATACGGCATGTTGGTGCAAAGGTCTCATCAAAATCAATGCCTCTTTCCTGCACATAACCCTTTGCAACAAGCCTAGCCTTATACCTGTCAACTGTACCATCAGGTTTACACTTCAGCTTGTATACCCACTTAGTGCCAATGGCCTTCTTGCCAAGAGGCAAGTCACATAAAGACCAAGTACCATTCTTCGTTATTGCATCATATTCAAATTGCATAGCAGCCATCCAATTTTCTGAATTTTGTGCTTCATCAAACGAAACAGGCTCATTCTCATCACAGAGACTAGATGCAGCCATAGCATAGCAATCTGATGCAAAAGAGGCACTATGAGAGCCTGATCGAGTATGATATGACAGAGGTGCATCTAATTTGCTGTCATGCAAGGTCTTCACCAGCCATTTTGGCATAGTTTTTGCCTACACAATATGAGCTCTCTCATCAATAAGTGCATCATGTACATCTGCATCAAAAATGGAATTATCTACATCATCACATGAAACCTGCAAAGGCTGAGAAGTTGCCTCATTAGGACCAACACTAGACTGTCCACCTGTAAAAAGAGGAAGCAAAGTATCATACATGTCTTTGGAGCTAACATATGTCTCCTTAGTACATGAAAGCAATGGCTGAATAACATCTTCCACAAAAACATCATCACGGCTAACCAGAATGTGTTTAGTCTGTGGATGATACAGATGGTAGCCTTTACTTTCAGGACTGTACACAACAAAAATACATTTTACTGCTTTATCATCCAATTTTCTGTGATGTTGTTCAGGCACTAATGCATATGCCAAACAACCAAAAACATGCAGATGAGCAATAGATGGCTTGCATTCATGCCAAGCCTCATATGGAGTGATAGACTGCAGTGCTTTAGTGGGACATCTGTTCAGTACATATGCTGCACACATGACAGCCTCAAGCCAGAAACTATGTGGTAAAGCAAGACTCTTGACCATAGATCTCGCCATCTCCATGAGTGATCTGTTCTTTCGTTCAGCAACTCCATTCGATTGAGGTGTATACGGCACTTTACATTGGTGTTTTATCCCATGTTCAACCAGAAATGTATTAAAATCACAAGACATATACTCCCCCCCTCGATCAGAACGGAGGGTGCCCATTTTATATGCTGACAGATTTTCAGCCAAAACCAAAAACTGTTTGAAACACATGAACACTTCAGACTTTGCCTTCAATGGATATATCCATGCATGCTTGGAAAAATCATCGATGAAAGTCACGAAGTAAAGGTAATTCCCAACAGAAGGTGTCTGCATAGGACCACAGACATCACTATGTACAAGCTGCAATTTATGAGTAGCCCGAACTGAACCATCTTTTGGAAAGGACGAACGCTGCATTTTGCCCAAAATACAGCCTTCACAAACATGTTTTCCAGGTGCCTCAAGTTTGGGCAAAGAGGACACCATTTCAGATTTCTGTAGGCGTAGCAAACTAGCAAAATTCAGATGACCAAAGCATGCATGCCAAAGCTTTGCATCTGACATAGCCTGAGAATCATTTAATGCACATGCCAAATCATTTATAGATCTTTCATAGTCTATGAGCTTATATAGCCCACGACATAAAATGCCAGAAGCAATAATCACATCGCCATTTGACATATCATGAACTGTACACCTGTCATCAACAAATTTCACAACCTTGGTCAATGCAGAAATTGATAACAGGTTCTTCTTGATCCCTGGCATAAATAAAGCATCTGACAAAGTGAAAGAACTACCATCAGCAGTAGTCAAAACGATCTTACCAACTCCTATAACAGAATAAGAGGAGTTGTTGGCACATGTAACAGTATTCCCTATAGGGGCAGGCTCGAGTGAAGAGAAGAAACTGCGCTGTGAGGTAATATGTTTGGTTGCCCCAGTGTCAAAATACCAAACATTTGAGTCTATTGCAGACATGCACTGCTCATGAGAAGATGGGTCAAAACTGCAGACAATAGTAAACGCCCATTCTTCTTCCTGCACAAGATTAGCATACTCTATTTTTGGTGTAGAGGCCACTGCAACAACCATTCCAGCCTCTTTCTTCTTTGCCTCTTTAGCAGCCAGTTTTGGGCAGTTCTTTATGGTATGATTATTCCCTTTACAGTACTTACAAAACAATTTTTGCTTTTTTGATTTCTTCTCATCTTTATCTTCCTTCTTCAAATATGCAGAATTAGTAGATTTCTGCTTACTACTTGAAGAGCTCCATTTTCCTTTGCCCTTCTGACTAGCCAGGAAAGCTTAAATCTACAACTCGCATAATGGACCTGTTCTGCCTGGACTGATCTTCCTGCAACAAAACAGAGACTAACTCCTCAAATGATAAGGCATTTGGATTGCCTTTCATCATCAATTGAAGAGTAGAAGCAAAACTCTGATATGAATCAGGAAGACCATTCAGAACGCTCTGCACAAGGTAGCTATCTAGTATAACCTCATCAACAGAAATCAACTGTTCCTTCAAAGGCTTTGATCTTCGTTAGGAAATTGTCCATAGAATCACCTTCATTCATGTGCTCACTCTCCAACTGTTTTCGGAGGTAAGCAACACGAGCCTCATTCCTAGCTTGGTACAATGTGGTAAGTGTATCCCAAGCATCCTTAGCTATTCTGCAAGAGCGAATGTGAGGAATAATGGCACCTTTGACAGACAAAGCTATCAATGCATGTGCCTGGGCATCTCTGCCATCCCAACGAATCTACTCTGCAGTAGGTGCAGCAAAAACCGCAACACGAATAGGAATATGCAAAATATCATCATCTTCAACACCTTCTACATCAGCTTTAGTACCTGCAGTTGTAACAGTTGCAGGTGTGATATGACATTTTTCGACACCCTACACAATGTTCCATAGTCCTTTTGCAACCAACACATGTCGCATCATATAAGCCCATAATGGGTAGTTGGTACCATCCAACTTATCCTCAATAGCCAACATACGGAATACATCACTGCTTTCAGCCATGGCCGGTGACTAAAATACCTTGATGCAAAAAATTGACTATATCTCAAAAAGTTGAACAGAACTACCCAGAGAAATTCCATTAGACCTGTAGCAGACTTCGAGATGCTTATACTGGTGAACAGAAACTGTTATATACCTTTGGCACAAAAAGATGAAATAGCCTGCACAAGCGATGCAATAGTGCGTTCGGAGGCCGAAACGAGCTTGGATTGCAATTTCGACACCACAAAGCGAAGCCGTTTTGATCTCGAAAACACGCTGAGTATGCTCACCAAAATTCATGCGATTCTGAGACTGCAATCGGAGGAGAAGGGGGTGGGACCATAGTGACATCCCAAGCCATCGTGGTTGTGTGAGGCCATCACGACAGCCCAAGCCATCGGAACAACCCATGCCAAACAGACTTAGAATATCCACAAAGAGTTGTTTAAAACTTCCAAACATACTTAGAACAAAATTAAGAGTCGATTATAAAAAATGAGGTGAGAAATTAAGTTTAATAGCTCCAACACCTTTTTAAATGAAAGGAATATTTGAAGGAAACATTTGATTTTTGTTGATCAAATCTTGCCAAATAGGTTGTGCAGACTATTCTTAATGGTCTTGTAGATTCATATCCCAATCTTGCTTCTACTCTTTTTTTGATGATGAAAGGCAATCCAAATTTCTTGACATTTGAGGATTTTGTCTCAGTTTTGTTTCATGAAGATAAGTCTAGGTAGAACACATCACTTATGCATATTGTAGATTAATCTTTCTTAGATACTCAAAAGAGAAAAGGTGCATGGAGCATATCTATTAGTAAGAAAAAATCTACTAATGTTCCATAATCAAAGGAAGGATACAAAGATGGCAAGAAAACAAAAAAGTAGAAATAACTTTACAAGTATTGTAAAGCAAATGACCATTTCATAAATAGTTATCATCAATTGGTTGTAAAAGAGGCAAAGAAGAAAGAGACTAGAATGGCTATTGCAGAGGCCTCTCAATTAAAACAGAGTTTTCTAATCTTGTTTAGAATGAAGAATGGGCATTTACTATTGTTTGCAGCTATGATCCATATTCTCATGAGTAATGTATGTCTGCAATAGACTCAGATGTTTGGTGCTTTGATAATGGTGCAACCAAACATATTATCTTGAAATGCAATTCTTCACTTCAATTGAGCCTTCCCCTAGAGGGAATATTCTCACATGTGCTGATTGTAGAGAGTACACACACAAAAGCAAAATTAAAAGAAGAGTGTACTCACAAAATAAAAGAGTGTGAGACTCAAAAGTGAGTAGACCATGAAATGGGAAAACTCACATAGATTAGAGTGAGCTTGCCAAGAGCATGATGTAAGATCTTCAAGCTTCTAACCAAGAACAAAGTGGGGGAGAGGTAATCCTTATAGCATTGGAGAGGTCTCTCCAAAGTACATCATATGTGGGTTAATTCCCCTTGAAGGAGAATGAATACAGTGGTAGAAGCAAATCGCAAGGTACCTAAATACAATGACATACAATGCAAAATGGAAACAGAGTGTCTCCTAGATACAAAATGGGGGAGAGGAACTCCTTATAGAGTTGGAGAGGTCTATGCAAAGTTCATCATATGTGGGTTAATTCCCCTTGAAGGAGAATGAATACACTGGTAGAAGCAAATTGCAAGGTACCTAAATACAATGAGATACAATGCAAAATGGAAACGGAGTGTCTCCTAGATACAAAATGGAGATGCACTCATGCATATACAAATGGAAATGAGGTAGAAGAAATAACTTCATCAACACCTCCTCAGCAGCTCCATTTTGGAGTGGCTGAATGTTGTAGGGGCCCACCAAGCATTGGAATGGAACTGGAGGCAGAACCTTCGTGGACATGTATGTTAGGTTCTCCTAAGAGATACATTGCTCCAAAGTAATCTCTTGATATATGAGCTCCTTGCATATGAAATGGTATTTGATCTCAATGTGCTTTGTTTGATTGTGGAACATTGGATTCTTGGCAATCATCAAGGCTTATTGGTTATTGGTACGATTGCATGTTGCAGTAACCTACAAAATACCGATGCTAGATAATCAACGTCAAAGACAAATGGACTCACATGCTACAAAGTTGGATGCTCAGTACTCGGCCTCGGTGGATGATAGAGCAACTATAGGTTGCTTCTTAATTGCCTATGAGATAGGTCCTAGAACAAGCAAGAATATATATATCTAGAAGTGGACCATCAAGAATCAATTTGAGTATCTGACGAGTTGGATGCCCCTTCTATAGCAAATACCATGATGTTAGGTGAGGGCAAGGTATCATAGTACTCTCTTAGCAGCATCCCAATGTGTCTAACATGGCTGATGTGCAAAATGATTGAGTGTACCAACTACATAGGCAACATTTACTCTAGTGTTGGCTAGGTAAAGTAAAGGGCCAACAAGTTATTGATAAGCATGCACATCCACAAGTGGTGATGAACCCTCCACTGTGAGCTTGATGTTTGGATCATGTGGTGCAGACACTGGGTGACATTGATCCATGTTATACTTGGAAAGAAGATTAGAGTAGTACTTCTTCTAGGAGAGGAATATACCTTCTTTTATTTTCCATACTTCCATTCCTAGTAAATAGTGAAGTAGGCCAAGATCTATCATGGAGTATTCAAGGTTAAGCTATGTGATGATGAATTGGATGCGTTCATCATCTAAACCTATCGAGATCAAACACAGATTCTTCTTCTTCTGACATGGTTTCTTTCTTCTTTCTTTTCTTTCCTTCACTTTTGGCCGTCACTTGGGTAGAGGATGCTAATTTCAACTAAGGAAATGTTCTGATATATGTATAAGTTAGCACCAAAAGTGCTCCTTTGAAATCCTTTAGCTTCAGAGAACTTGTGGAACTTTTCATACCAGACCCCAGGAGTTTGCTTAAGTCTATAACATGTTTTATGAAGCTTGTATACTTGATCTTCCTTGCCTTTGACCTTGAAACCTTCATGTTATTCTACATATACTTCTTCTTGAAGATCTCCATTGAGGAAAGCGCTTTTGACATCAAGTTGGTAGATGGGCCATTTGAAGTGTGCACTTATTGCAAGAATGACTATTATAGTTGTAAACCTTGCAGTATGGGAAAAGGTTTCTTCATAATGAGGTCTTGCGAAAAGTAATGTGACCTTTTGTTGACTCATTAGAGGTTAATACTAACTATCCTAAGGCTCTCTTATCTTCGTCATTCCAAATGTTCCAGGCCACTAAATCACTATACATGTTTGGCTCATGTTTTGTAGCATCAACTATTTCATACAATAACTTTGTATATAGGTATGCCCTAATTGTATCCTTCCATAATTTATAGTTTGTGCCATTTAATGTCTCATTCTTTGGCATGAAAATCTGTGTATATGAAGGCAAATACAACTGACTTGAAAATATTGTGATCAAAATAGTAGACATGGTTGCCATTGAAGTAAAGTGAACTTTTTCTTTAATTGCAAGTGTAATATGACATTTCTCAATGTTGGACTTAGACATCTGCGGAAGCATGCGAACATCACAAGGAAGAAGAAGAAGCTTGGAGCACAACACACAATGCTAAATGTATTACCACTCAAATGTACAAAGATAAGTAGCCCATTAGGGCAATAGGAGTATATACAAGCCAGGGGGAAAAAACCTCCTAAAGAGGGAAAAAAGTGCCCCAGTGGTCCTACAGTGTTCACACACATGACTACCTAAATATATCAGCAAATCCCCCCTCGGAGTGATGCGGTGAACAAGGAGTTGGCACTTATGTATAAGGAAGTGCCAAGCTATGTGGAAATCACTCCACAAAAGGAAGTAAGCCCAAAGCTTTGCGGAAAGCTTCAAACTTCTCCCTAGGCAGAGCCTTCGTGAAAAGGTCTGCAATGTTCTCATGGGTGGGCACATGTGCCAAGTTGATCTCCCCAGCAGAGAACCTCTCCCTAACATAATGATAATGCACCTCAATGTGCTTAGTGTGAGCACGGAACACAGGGTTCCTCGCAATGGCCAATGCGCTCTGACAGTCAGTGAAGATGGTGGTGGCAGAAGACTGACCAACATCCAAATTAGCCATAAGGCGTCTAAGCCACACACACTCAACAGTTGCTATGAAAGCTATCCTATACTCAGCCTCACAACTGGAAGTGGCCACAGTAGGCTTCTTCTTGCTCAACCAAGATATGCATGAGCTACCAAGCATGAATCAAAAACCATTAATGGACACACGAGTGTCATAGCAACCAGCCCAATCACTGTCAGAAAAAGCATGCAAATCTGGCGGTAGTGATCCCCTCCTTGGGATAAAACAATCCAAGTAGCTGGATACCACTCAAATAGCGAAAGATGGGCTTAACCACCTGCCAATGCTTGACTCCTGGGCAATGCATAAACGTGCTCATCTGTGAGACAACAAACTGAATATCTGGTCGAGTAATGCATAAGTAAATCAAGCATCCAACAACCTGCTAATAGAGAACAACATCAAATGCATCTCCAACATCATGAAGACTCAATCGTAAACCTGTCTCCATAGGAGTGGCAATAGGCTTACAGTCTTCAAGGCCAAAACGCTGCAATAATGTGTCAATATTTTGATGCAAAGCCATTCCACCATCAACATGCATAAACTGAATGCCCAAATAATGATGCAAATGCCCCAAATCAGACATCTCAAATGAGGCATACAAATCATCAGCAATATGCTTCTCATGAGGACCAGTGAGTAGCATGTCATCAAGATACACCACAATGATCAGAAGTACATCAGTAGAAGGTGCTCTTAGTTGGACTGTTCTCAAAACCATGTGCAATTAGATAGGCATGTATCTTTTCATACCAAGCACGTGGTGCTTTCTTTAAACCATATAATGCCTTCTTTAACCTGCACACCTGGTTTTCATGCCCTTTCTGCACAAAGCCATGGGGCTGGAAAACATACACTTCTTCATGGAAGTCACCATTCAGAAATGCAGTTTTAATGTCCAACTGATGTACATTCCAACCATGATGAGCTGCAAGTGCACAAATGCTACGAACAATAGTCATACGGCATGTAGGTGCAAAGGCCTCATCAAAATCAATGCCTCTTTCCTGCGCATAACCCTTTGCAACAAGCCTAGCCTTATACCTGTCAACACTTCCATCAAGCTTACGATTCACCTTGTATACCCACTTTGTGCAAATGGCCTTCTTGCTAGGAGGCAAGTCACATAAAGACCAAGTACCATTCTTTATTATAACATCATATTCAGATTGCATATCAGCCATCCAAATTTCTAAATTTTATGCTTCATCAAATGAAACAGGATCATTCTCATCATAGAGACTAGATGCATCAATAGCATAGCAATTTGATGCAAAAGATGCACTATGAGAGCCTGATCGAGTACGATATGATAGAGGTGCATCTAATTTGTTGTCATGCAAAGTCTGCACTAGCCATTTTGGCATAGTTTTTGCATGCTCAATATCAGCTCTCTCATCAAGAAGTGCATCATGTAAATCCGCATCAGAAATGGAATGATCTACATCATCACATGAAACCTGTAAAGGTTGAGAAGTTGCCTCATTGGACCAACATTAGATTGTCCACTTGTAAAAAGAGGAAACAAAGTATTATACATGTCTTTGGAGCTAACATATATCTCCTTGGTACATGAAAGCAATGATTGAATAGCATCTTCCACAAAAACAACATCACAACTAACCAAAATGTGTTTAGTCTGTGGATGATACAGGCAATAGCCTTTACTTTCAGAATTGTACCCAACAAAAATACATTTTATTACTTTATCATCTAATTTTCTGCGATGATGTTTAGACACTAATGCATATGCTAGACAACCAAAAACATGCAGATGTGCAACATATGGCTTGCATCCATGCCAAGCCTCATATGGAGTGATAGATTGCAGTGCTTTAGTGGGACACCTGTTAAGTACATATGCTGCACACATGATAGCCTCAAGCCAGAAACTATGTGGTAAAGCCTGACTCTTGACCATACACCTCACCATATCCATGAGTGACCTATTCTTCTGTTTAGCTACTCCATTCTATTGAGGTGTATATGGCACTATACACTGATGTTTTATCCGATGTTCAGCCAGAAATGCATTAAAGTTAGAAGACATATATTCCCCCCCTCGATCAGAATGGAGGGTGCCCATTTTACATGTTGATAGATTTTCAGCCAAAACCAGAAACTGTTTGAAGCACATAAACACTTTGGACTTTGCCTTCAATGGATATACCCATGCATGCCTGAAAAAATCATCGATGATAGTCACGAAGTAAAGATAGTTCCCAAAAGAAGGTGTCTGCATAGGACCACAGATATCACTATGTACAAGCTGCAATTTCTAAGTAGCCCGAGCTGAACCATCGTTTGGAAAGAAATAACACTGCATATTGCCCAAAATACAACCTTCACATACATGTTTACCGGGTGCCTCAAGTTTGGGCAAAGAGGACACCATTTCAGATTTTTGCAGGCGTAGCAAACTAGCAGAATTTAGATGAACAAAGCGTGCATGCCAAAGCTTTGCATCTGACATAGCCTGAGAACATGCCAAATCATTTATATATCTTTCATAGTCTATGAGCTTATACAACCAACAACATAAAATGCCAAAAGCAATAATTACATCGCCATTTGATAGATCATGAACTGTACATTTGTCATCAACAAATTTCACAACCAAGGCAATCTTGACTAATGCAGAAACTGATAATAGATTTTTCTTTATCCTTGGCACAAACAAAGCATCTGACAAAGTGAAAGAACTACCATCAGCAGTAGTCAAAATGATCTTACCAACTCCCATAACAGGATAGGAGGAGTTGTTGGCGCATGTAACAGTATTCCCTATAGGAGCAGGCTCGAGAAGAGAAGAAACTGTGCTGCGAGGTAATATGTTTGGTCACCCCACTATCAAAGTACCATACATCTGAGTCTACTGCAGACATGCACTGCTCATGAGAAGATGGGTCAAAACTACAAATAGTAGTAAACACCCATTCTTCTTCTTGCACAAGATTAGCATACTCTATTCTACAAGAGCGAATGTGAGGAATAATGGCACGTTTGACAGACAAAGCTATCAATGCATGTGCCTGAGCATGTCTGCCATCCCAAAAAATTTGCTTTACAATAGGTGCAATAGAAACCGCAACACGAACAAGAATCTGTAGAATATCATAATCTTCAACACCATCTCCATCAGCTCCAGCACCTGTATTTGTAGTAACTGTACTTGCAGGTGTAATAGGATGTCTTCAACACCCTACACAATATTCCACAGTCCTTTAGCAACCAATACATGTCGCATCATATAAGCCCATAATGGGTAGTTGGTACCATCCAACTTATCCTCAATAGCCAACATACGGAATACATCACTCCTTTCAACCATGGCCGGTGACTAAAATACCTTGATGCAGAAAATTGATTGTATCTCAAAAAGTTGAATAGAACTACCTAGATAAATTCTACTAAACCTGTAGCAAACTTTGAGATGCTTATGCTAGCGAATCAAATTTGGTATATACCTTTGGCACAAAAAGACAAAATTGCCTGCACAAGCGATGCGATAGTGCATTTAGAGGCCAAAACGAGCTCAGATCGCAATTTTGGCACCACAAAGCAAAGTGGTTTTGATCTCTAAAACACCTCGAGTATGCTTACCAAATTTCGTGCGATTCCAAGATTGCAACCAAAGAGGTGTAGACAATACCATAGATGAAGAGGCAACCTGCTCTGATACCAATTGTTGGAGTTAGATGTCTGCGGAAGCACGCGAATAGCACAAGGAAGAAGAAGAAGCTTGGAGCACAACACACAATGCTGAATGTATTACCACTAGAATGTACAAAGATAAGTAGCCCATTAGGGCAATAGGCGTATATACAAGCCAGGGAAAAAAACCTCCTAAAGAGGGAAAAAAGTGCCTCGACGGTCCTAGAGTGTTCACACACATCACTACCTAAATATATCAACACTCAACACCCTACACAATATTCCACAACTATTTTGCTACAAATACATGATGCATCATGTATGCCCATAATGGATAATCAATACCATCCATCTTATCCTCAACAACCAATATAAAAAATACATCATTACTTTTAGCCTTTCTCAGTGACTAAATACCTTCATGCAAAAATTGATTGTATCTCAAAAAGTTGAACAAAAATACCATGTTGAGCTCTGCTAGAGTTGTAGAAAGCTTCGGGGGCTTGTATTGGTGAACCAAAACCTATATTTATGTTTGGCACAAAGGGATGAGATTCCTTCACAATTGTTGCAATAGTTCATTCGGAGGCCAAAATGAGTTCTAATCAAAATTTCGATGCCACATAGCAAATTTCTTTTGAACTCTTAATCTCCTCGAGTATGCTCACCAAATTTTGTGCAATTGTAAAGTTGTGACTAGAGGGGTGCTAAGGACGCCCTAGAGAAAGCGGCAACATGCTTTGATACCAATTGTTCGAGTTCGGGGTTTGCATCAAACAACACAAAGAAGAAGAAGAACCTTGGAGAACAACACAACACAAGATGTATTACCAAGTGGATGTAAAAAGATAAGTGACCTATTAGCACTATAAGCATAAATACATACCATAGAAAAAAAAAACCTCCTTAAGAGGAAAAAATTGCCCTAACGGACCTAAGAGTGTTCACACACATCACAACCGAAATATATCAACAACTAAATTTGTAGTGCTTTTTGAAAAATGTTGAGATTGGGATATCCAAAATCCTATCAATAAACCCTCCTTATTAAGTTGATAAGGTTATTGCAGAAGTTGTGGTAAAGGGAGAAATCTTATGAAAGGTTCCATAAAAAATTAGATTGCCAAAAATGTTTTGGATACTTTTGAAGAATTGGCTGAAAATATTTGATGTTGTTCTTAAAGCTATGGAATGGTGTAGTTGGTTGGTTCATTAAAATTGTTGTTCTTTAATTATTATTATTCTTTGTAGATTATTACAAATGGCCATTTCATCTTCACCTTGAGGGGTCACTTCTTTCTGATTGCAAGCCAAGGAAAACGACTCTAAATAACTATTTGCATAAGGATGGACTTGTTGTGTTTGCCAGAGTTCTTGTTTGGCGATTCCATGGGCTTAAGCACCATTTTGAATTTACATGGACATAATTTCTTATTTTCAAGGACATTTCTTCGCTGATGTATTTATTTTACATTTTGTCTTTTTTTTTTTAATTATGACATAGTGGAATACGGAAAAACTTTAAGAAAGTGTGAAAATCATGTGTAGGAAGGGAGATCACGATTCACCAATAAAAGCATATTATCTCGATATGCAAAATAGAGTGGTTCATGTATCATGACACGCACGCATTTATTCATGAAAATCTAAAAATATGGCAAGGAGAATAGTATATGTGTTGTGATTTTAGGTTTCATGTCTTTTTTTTATATCTCAATAGTTAAATACGTACTTTGGCCTCAATTAGACCATGCTAACAGACCCAATTTTGTAGAGACTTAGTAGATCATTGTCACCCCCTTGCATTGTATGATGTGTTTTTTTATGGCAATATTGTCAAAATCCCAGTTTTCTTTTGGTCCAATATAGTGTCCTTGACTATTTTTGCACTTATTTTGAACTACTTAAGTTATACAAGAATGTTGAAGCGTATGTGATCGGGCGAATTAGGTACACATCTAAATGCATGCAATAAAATTAAGTATAATAGTAGTATAACTGCGTATATTGTTGATCAATAGGTTGTAAAATGTTCGATATGGATACTATTCTTGTTGAGATTGTAGTACATTCGAAGATCAATAATGGTGTGACTAAGTGTTGACCAATTTAGATTGAACCATCCATGCATTTTGGTATCCAACGTAGCATTGGGTTACTCTCCCCGTATTTTAGTGTAGAATCTAGAGCCTCTTACGTCAAGGGATGCTCGTGTTTGTGATCACCTTCTAAAACTTGAGAAAAAATAATGACTTGGCCAATCCTTTTGCTAATTTCTGATCAAATCTACAACAAGTTATGACCAAGGATTGCCCCTCTAATAAGTTGCCAAACACTTTCTTTTTGGATGGGATTAATGAAGAGATAACCATTGTGTTAGCTTGCATAAATATCATGAACCCACCACTAGAACAAGTTATGAAAGAGCCAAATATTGTAGAGAGATCCATCAAAGATATCAAATAGGTAAATATCCAACGAAGTGCAACTTAAAACTACTCACGAAACTTACAATTCAAGCACCAAATACAATTGATTTTGTTGCATCTTTCATTTTTGTATTCTATAAACAAAATATGGTAAAGTACATATTAATAGATAGAGTTTCGAGACATGATCCACGAAAAGTTCAGTTGGATAACGTTTCGTCTAACATCATTTATAATTAGAATGGCAAACCATTTAAAAGTTGAGCACGTCCCACCTATTGAGATATTTCCGTAGTAATGTTTTTGAGCACACTTAGCACCGTTGATGCACTTTTTTTGAGGCTTTTTCCCCTATCTTGTATACACATATAACCCTAAATGGGCTATGTATGTTTCTACATTCACTTAGTAATACACTTAGTGTTGTGCTTGAAGCTACTTCTTCTTCCTTGTGTTGTTTGCTTTCTTCCATAATCCTCAGACTCCAACAATTGGTATGAGAGTAGGTCATCACTTTCTAAAGGACATAGTCGACACCCTTTCAATCACAATCGCAAAATCACATGAAATTTGGTGAGCATACTTGAGATCATTAGTAGTTCAAAATGGCTTCAAGATATGGAATTGAAATTTTTATTTGAGCTTGTTTCCACCTCCAAATGCACTACTGTAGCAAATGTGCTTGTGATTTCATCCTTTTATGTCAAACATATATACCATGTTTTGTTCGTTAGTACAAGTGCCTCAAAGTCTGTTATAGGTCTAGCAGATATTTATTGGGTATTTTTGTTCAACTTTTTTGAGAAAAAGTCAAATTCTTTCATCATAATATATCGCTAGCCATGGTTGAAAGCAATGATGTATTGTGTATGTTGGCTATTGAGGATAAGTTGGATGATTCTAACTACCAATTGTGGGCATACATGATGTTTCATGTATTGGTAGCAAAAGGCTTGTGTAATATCATACTAAGTGTTGAAATACATCCTCCTATACCTGTAAATGTTATGGAAGTAGGGTGATGGAGGTGGTGTTGAAGATGATGATCTTCAATTTCCTAGTCCTATTATGGTTCCTATTGCACCTACTACAAAGCAGCTTCATTGAGATAATAGAGATGCACAAGCACATGCATTGATATCTTTGTTTGTCAAACATGCCATTATCCCTCAAATTCTCTCATGCAAAATAGCAAAAAATGCTTGGGATACTCTAACACACTATACCAAGCAAAAAATGAGGCTCATGTTGCTTACCTTCAAAAATAGTTGGACAATGAGCACATGAATGAAAAGATTTAATGGACACTTTGTTGATGAAGATCAAGGATTCGAAAGAGCTTCTAAATTTTGTCAATGAAATCTTGCGAGATAATCAATTCTTCAAACTTTTCTTAATGGTCTTTTGGATTCCTATCAGATTTTGTTTCTATTCTTCTTCTAAAGATGAAAGGCAATACAAATCCCTTAACTTTTGAGAAGTTAGTCTCTGTTTTGCTAGAGGAAGATCAATGTAGACAAAAAACTCTCTTTGTCACTTAATTCAATGTCCTACAATATAAGATTAGGATAGGTAGTTCAGCTTCAGGCCCTCAAACAATTCAAATAAAAATAACCCATGCCTGAGATGTTGAAGATACAAACATCATGTTTCATATGGTAGTGATTGAAAATAAGCTATTTTTCTTTTATGAACACATCTCTCGGCACTTAAGAAATTAGAATAGAGTTACGAGAGGGAACAACTGATGTCAAAGAGTTTCTAAGGTTGAATTGGTAACGCTGCGTTTTTTTCTCTATCCGAAATGTGATCTTCTTCTTTGATTTAAGATCTTTGTTCTGTCTATAGAGCCTTCATCATTTGCAGGCATACACATAGATAGTCTTATGGAATTTTAAGGCTTACCAAAGCAGAATAAGAACTTTTGTGAGATCTTGATCGTACTTCTTGACATCAAGTGCACCATACTCCTTGACTGACAAGAGCTCAACTTCTAAAGAATGACAATAGCTTGTGACTATGGTTATAGATATGATGAGGAAAACATATAGACAAGATAGCAAATGGATAGGCCTTACGCTATGGAAGTTGCCACAGATGTGGATGACAACAAAGCCAAAGGAGTTTGGCATAGCACCCTCATTCTTCCATCTTGAGACTTAAGGAGGGATGGTCTCCAGCTACCTTCATGACGAGGAATTGAACCAATGTTGATGGTGTTGTCTATTGCCATCGCCATTGCCTTTCCATCAACATCAAGCAAAGATACTCGAATCCCTACCTCATTTTGAGCTCAGGATCATCATCCTGCCTATGTGCCTATCTCAGCAGAAAATTCAAAGTCATGGCACCAGATGAAGAGTCGTGCAACTATCTTCTACGGCGCACCCATGTTTTGGCTCTGATACCACGTGTTGTAGATAGGCATAGCAAAACGAGTAGGTGTGAAGGATGAGGAGATGAGAGAGAGACACAGAGAGGGAGAGAGAGAACTCTCCCTCATACACAAATAAAGAGGATGAAAAATAGAGAAGATAAGTCCTTGCACTCTTCCACGTATGCATGAATATGACCATAAAAACGTGCCTCCTTTTTTATTCAACCATACAATCTTTTATATAAGTTAAGGTGGCTATTTGGCCAATCAAAAAAGAGATAGGAAAAGGATAAGATATGCTCCTTGTTAGAGGAGGTTCATGCCGAAGCTCACAGCCAACAATCTTGTCATTGAGAGTTCTCCTAAACTAGTTGCAAAAGAGGCAAAGAAGAAAGAGGTTGGAATGATTATTGTAGAGGCTCTACACTTGAAATTGAATCTGCTAACATTGTTCAAAATGAAGAATGGGTGTTCACTACTCATTGAAGCTATGAACCATATTTGAAATAGAATACCATGTTAGGCATTTTGATAGTGGTGCAAATAAACATATAATCTTGCACCATAGTTTCTTCACTCCACTCGAGTCTTCCCCCTACATGGAATATTATCACACATGCAAACAACTTCTTTTATCTTATAATGGGAATTTGAATGATCATTCTTACTACTTTTGATGGTAGTACTCTCCCATTGTAAGATGCCTTATATGTTCAAGGGATCAAGAAAAATATATTATCAGTTTCAATACTAGTTCAAATTGGCATGGTTCTTAAATTTGTTGATGATAGGTGTACAATTCATTGTCTCACAAATGATGATAATATCCTTACTTCTAGCATTTTATGTCGTGGATTGTATAAGTTCGTAGATTATACAAAATACAAGAATGATTCAGCATGTGCAGTTCATGATTCTCACGCTATTTCGAATGCAAAACTTTGGCATGCATGCTTCGATCATCTAAATTTTGCTAGTTTGCTTCCCTTGTAGAAATATGAAATGGTGTCCTCTTTGTTCAAACTTGAGGCACCTTCTAAGGATGCCTATGAGGGCTTGTTCATAGTGATGTTTGTGGTACTATGTGGACATCTTCATTTGGGAATCACCTATACTTTGATACTTTCATTCATGAATTTTCCAGGCGTGCACGGATTTATCCATTGAAAAAGAAGTTTGAAGTGTTTATGTGCATAAAATAGTTTACAATTATGGCTAAAAAGGATAATTATTAGTGTACAATGCCAAAAAAATGGATTTTTTGAGACGAGAATAGATCCCTCATGGAACTGGCAAGGTGTATGGTCAAAAGTGAGGCTTTAGCACATAGCTTTTGACTTGAGGTTGTTGCATGTGCAATATATGTACTTAATAGATGCACCACCAAAGCATTATAGTCTATTACTCCAAATGAGTTTTGGCATGTCCGTAAGCCATCTATTGCTCATATGCATGTTTGTGTTTGTCTAGCATACACATTAGAGTATGAACAACAATGCCTAAAATTGGATGATAAAGTTGTGAAATATATTTTTGTTGGGTACAATTCTGTAAGCAAATGTTATTGTCTATATCATCCATAGAATAAATGCATTCTGATAAGTGATAAGTCGTGATGTTGTTTTTGTGGAAGATGCAATTCAATCTTTACTTTGATATACCAAGATACACCAGCTAGCTCAAAGGATGTGTATGACACTTTGTTCCCTCTTTTTACACATGGACAATAACATTTTGCTTCTAGTGGGACAATGTTTTATCCTTTAAAGTTTCAAATGATGATGCATGTGTCCAAATGATCACAAAACAAATCAACAAAAATCTTTTAAAAAAATATACGGGTGGACTTTCGAAAATATTAGTATAATGAATTTGACCATTTTATATATACATGTTTCATTTTTTCTTGTGTCCCACTTTGTTTTCGTCGATATGCTTCAAAATGGACTCCTTGTACATCTAAAGTTCTAAATATGAAGTAAAAGATGGGGGCCAAAAGAGCGCGGGGATCGGGTCTACATTGATGATTTAGGCCCATTCCTTGCACCCTTCTAGATCCCCTTTTTGACTTGATATTTGACATTTAGATATGAGTTTGCATGGTGAAGAGGTTAAAGAATGGGAATTATCAATATTAAGGTCTCAAAGAACGGAAGAGCCCAAAAGAGCAACGAAGGACAAACAATGGAATCTTATCATTCCATTTCCCTTGAAAAACGTACATTTTTATACTTTGCGCATGTTTATGAGGATATTTGATGAGCTTCTTAAATTACATATTGAACATGCTTTTACCATGAAATCTCTTGACAAGCCAAACGAGGCAATTAAGAATGTGGAGAATAGTTTAGCTTCTATAAGATGTCGTGGTGGAAATGTTTTCTCATTGATATCAACAAATCCAATGGTTCATTGATGTTGCTCAACAAGTATCAATGACTAAAAAGAGAGCTTTATAATTTTTTAAGAATGAGAGTGAAAATGGTGTAGATACTAATATCATGTGGGAACTATGGAAAAGGACATTTTTATGTCCAAATATTATAAAAGATAAAGACCACTCGTTTTCAATGTTTCATTTGGTTTAACAACAACTTGGGAGCTCTAGATTCATGGCTCACACAAAGCAAACAACAAAGAGAAGATGCATTCCACCACTTCCAAAACCATCACGCAATCAACAAACATAGAAATGGATATTGAAAGACAAACACCAAACAAGGAGACACATCCCTATGCTACATTTGCATCTGAGGCCTCAAGATCCACACAAAAATGGGGTTCATATTTGTCCTAATGTAATGTCCAACTCATGTACATTCAACCATTATGAACGGTTCTCATGTGATATGTAGGGCTAAATTTTTCATGCAAATTAATGCCCTTATCTTGACCATAACCTTTGGCTACAAGCCTAGCCTTATAGCATTCAATACTAGCATTGGGATTCTCTTTCATCTTATAGACCCATTTAGCACCAATGGCCTTTTTGACATGAGGCAAATCACATAAAGACCAAGTAACATTCTTCATAATAGCATCATATTTTGATTGCATAACAACCATCTGATTTTTCAAACTATGTGCTTCATCAAAAGAGATAGGATCATTCTCATCACAAAGACAAAAAACAATGATTTCATAATAATATAATGAAAAAGAGGCATTATGAGAGCTTGAATGTGTATGATATGGCAAAGATGCATCTAACTTGCTATCTCTCAAAGATTGCACAACCATTTAGGCATACTTCACACTATCGTAATTGACGGTTTGCTATCTAATAGATAAAAACACCAAATAATAACAAGGATGGAGAAAGGAACATGATACCAAATAATAGTTCAAGGAAGTTGGAAAATTAAGTAGAACTCGATGATCATTAATAAACCGGATTACAGTAAGGTGTCACTTACTCTTTTATTTTGGCATCATCCATGACCTTTGTAGATTCTCTTGACTCCTCATGGATAAGATATTATGTCCTTGGCTTATCCAAACCATAATTATCATCCTCCTTCACGTAAGAGGGGTCTTCATTTAAGTCCTTCAAATTGACATGATATTTGAATCCTTTCTGCTTGTTTGCATCAAGTGAACTTGTGACATGTTAGCAAATTGCTCCTTGTTCCTAATGAAGTTTACCGTATCCTCCATATTTGTATAGTATTCACATGGGCTTGATCATTGACTTTCACAATTTCCTTTATTGTTGAAAAGATCATGACTAAGGCAAGCCAATTCCTATAAGATCGAGCAAGGATAGAATGTGTATAATATTATAGACTCAACAACATGTGCAAATCTATCTAGAAAGCAGATGTGAATTAGACCATATGGAATGCAACTATGCAATCAACAATTAAAAAGAAGAACCCATGCCATAGATACCTACATATGATGTTGCATTGCTAAAATGGATGATGGAAGCAACAAATTGTTTAAAGTGGAACAAATTGAGGTAGATATAACTCTTGAAAATTATTGTGACAAGGAATAAACCTCTTGCATTGATCATTATCGAGTAGATCCATCCATGCAAGAGATTTCAAGTGGAGAGCTAAAGGCCACAACATCAAGTGTAGACTCCACCCTTACAAACTCCAATCTAAACATCGATCTGAATGTTGAAGATGAAGACGAATAAATAACAAATAAAAAGTATGATAGTTCATTTTCAAGCCCAATTCCATCTTGTCTCACCTTTTTCCGCATAATTGTCTTTACTTTGATTGCTTATATTTTTAATCTTGCAGAATCTACACCTGCACTAGTATGGCATTAATATGAAAGTGATGATCATGTATGGTTGACATACTTATTCCCATCCGAGATGCCTATGTTAGGAGATAGACATGTGCATCAAGTTTCACATCTTCATCTACATTAGTGCCTCCCTCTCTACTTTCTCTATAATTGGTTCCAATTCTTTGAATGTAATCTGAGCCCAAATTAAGGTTAACTTATAAGCATCATCTTGTAGATTAGGTGTAGGACACATTCACTTTCACCTCTTAATTTTGCCAAAACAATACATTGAAGCTCATGGGAAAGGGGTTAAATTTCCAATCTGTACTACTCTTAAGGTGGAGATAGATGTTTCTCTCGACTTGAAGACGCAGAAATCTCTCTACATTTTCTTCTTCTTGAAGGTGAATGAAGGTACCTTTTTGGAAGGTAGGAAGATGTTGAAATAGTTGTGAAGGAGTGCATTATGATGATACAATGTGTTCAAATTTATTCAAGGATGTGAATACAACAAGACATGAAGTAGCGGTAGCACCAAATTAGTACAGTGTGGTGTTTTCTTGTATCATTGTTGGTGTTTTCTTGAAATCTTCTTTGATGTGGCATGTTGAAGGGGTATGAAGATGTGCAACAATAATAGCTTTGAAGATGTATAAAGTGATGACCTCGAAGTTCTTATTTGGTGTGATGTGTTTTAGTGTGTAGTGGAAGCTATAAGGATGTAGCCATAAAGACATTCAAGTGGTGTGAAACAAGTTATTTGTCATGCTCAGAAGATGTCCATCTATCTTTTAACACATTAGGATGGTGCACATGGTTTTGAACTGGGAGACGGTTTTGTCTTATTTTGTATTATTCCTCTTTACTTTTATGAGTGTGTAAAACTATTTCCCCTTTTCCTTCTTCCCCTTCCTTGTCCTTCTCTTAAGAAAAATTTCATAGCCAAAAACATCATAGAAATAGTGTAGAAGTGTGTTATCACACAATGTCTAGAATTGGGACATTTTGATTGCACAAATCTGCTTAGATTTCTCCAAAAGTCCAAAAATTAATCCAAAATTGCAATAATCAGACACCTATAGATGAAGTTATGGTTCTAGAAAGTTTCAAGCTTAGGTACTCTATGGATTTCCACAAGGATCAATCGGAGACATCATAGAACAAAGTTGAACAAAAGGTTAATTAAAAAGAAAAAAAGTTATCCTCCTCTCCTCCTTATTTGTACATGCATCAACATGTGTGCAAAAAAAAAACTTCACATCCTTCTCCTCTCCTCTTCCCCCTCACTCTCTCAATCAATTTGTGGAATTGCCACAAGCGTGCATGTGTAAGAGTGTAAAGAGTATAATGAATCAAAATTGCATCAAATAAAGTAAAAGTGTTCATTTGACTAGTCACTTTTGGGGTTTTTGAGCCTTTCAAACAATTGGAACAGACAATCCCAACAAATTCTTTATAGCTTGTGAGATACAAATTTGGCCCAAGAATTTGCCTACTAAAATTTAATGGTATCTATTTGAAGTTTAAGGCAAGATTTTTGAGCATGTACTATTAGAAATGGTTGATGCTCCACCCTCATGTAAGAATTGACATCATGCCAAGAGGGAAGTTCACCTTTGGGTGGGCATTGAGGGGGGTGTTAGATATGCTCAATCGCTCAACCTTATGTAGCACCACCATTGTTCCACAATACCCTATTTTTTAAGGCCCCCATTATGAGGAGAAGCCATATGAGAGTCTTGGACATTGGTAGTTTCCAGCCTTTGAGGACATATGATCTGGTTTAGAGTAGACCATAGAAGGATACTTGGGAATTTTACTTCTAAGCCATTGGGTTTGGGATTGCTCCTATGTGAGGATCACGTGCTAGAAAGAAAAGTAGCTTTATTACTTGGGGAAGGGTCTATCTGATGTGGGCCATTGGATCTAGACTTGATCCTAAGTGTGGATTATGCAAGATCAAGGGCTACAAACAAATGGTTGTTGATCCTACTATTCTATCATTAGATTTGGACCATCAATCAATGGTGGAGATGATTTTTGGCATGGATCAAGATACAATGACTATAGAACATGGGAAGGCTGACCTAGGCTTGGAGGACCTTATAAGGATGGTCTTGTCCCCATCTAGGAATATAGTTTGTGGTGTTTGGAACCATTAGTGTGTCAATCTTAGTACCAATTGTGTTGGACTATAGATCTTCACCTAGCATCTATCTAGATCACCATCTAAGCTCCATATAGGGAGTGCATGGGTGGATAGAACCACCTATATCTTGTTTAGTGTTTGAGTTCCATTGTAATAGAGATTTGAGTTTGAGTTCAATTGATTTGAGTTTTTCTTCTATTTATCTTGATCCCACTTTCCACTATAACCACATCTCTTGTGTTATTCTCATGAGTAACAATATATTTCTTTCTCTATAACCTTGATCCTATATATGTTGTTGCAACTTCTACATGGTATTAGAGGTGTACCACTAGTTCATCACTATTTGTCATTTGTTTTTTTCTTACACAATATCAAAGGTCAAGAAGGTATGGAAAATTGCAGAGATCGTGGAGGCTAAGGAATCAACTCTAGAGTTCATGAAAGGAAGGATTCAAACTTCAAGCTTGTGAGAGGAAAATGCTTCAACTCCAAAGTCTTTGAGAGGCAAAGGATTCAACATTGGAGTTCTTTAGAGGCAAAGGCTTCAATGATGATGCTTGTGGGAGGCAAAGCCATCAATGCTAGAGTTCAGAGGACTTGAAGTCTTCAATACTAGAGTTGGTGGGAGGCAAATGCATCAAGGCTTCAAGTTCATGGAACACAAAGGCTTCAATACTATGGCGGTTTTAGAATCTAGAAGTGGAAGTGGAAGTGGAGTTGGCATAATGGATTTTTCCATACAAACACTATGGGTTTCATACAATAACCTTCAGTGAAGGCAAGTTAGATGGTACAAATTATTTTCTTTGGAAGTTCAAGATTACAATTATCCTTGATTTTTATGATATTTTGTAGATGATGATGGGAAGTGACTAAGAGCCACAACTTACATTTGATCCATCAAATCCGAGTATTGTGATTCTCCCATACAAAAAGCTTCTACAAGCTTGGAAGATAAGGAATGAAAATTATATGTTGTAGTGAGCATCTTTTTGGCCTCTATTCTACCTCTCATTTAGCATACATCCAAGGCAAATGAGGCATAAAGTATACTGAAGAGTTCATATGAGGAGTGCAATCAAACATGCATTCAAAACTTAGAAAATTAAATGGAAGTAGAGAGGTTTATAGAAGGAGAGAAGGCTAAGGCATCCATTATTAAGATAAAGAAGCCATGTGATGGAATGGCTAGAATGACTTGTGAAGGGATAGAGAAGATTGACAAGGGGCTAGCTTGAAGGTGTCTCCAAAATTCTCCACCAAAGTATGATGGAAGGGTAGCTACTCTCAACAAAGCTGAGACCTAAAACTTTGATATCTGAGGAGTTTTGTTCACCTACCTAGGGAAGAGGAGTTGTAGCTCAAAGCCCAAGTAAGAAGATGCAATGGAGATGCTGCATTCTCCACCAATGCATCATGAAAGGTGGTTCCTCAACCAAAGTTGAAAGTGAAAAGAAGAAGAAGTTTCAAGGACAATGCTTCCATTGAAGGAGCATGCAATTGGAGATTGTCTTGTTAGGAGGATAGATGAGGAATGGAAGGAGGAGACAATAGATGCAGCTAAAGCAAAGGTGGAATTCTTCTCAACACAAGACCAATTAAGTATGGACTCATGGGTAATATAGTGGTTGAAGTATTTCTATGGCAATGCATGATGGTAGACTCTCCTTCTTTAGAGCTCAGTAATGATACTCTTGCTGTAGAAACCCGAACTCTGGTGCCACACACAATACTCCGCACAGGGGGTGCATAATACACAGAAAACACACAATACACAAACCATGCACATGGATTTCTTAGGTCGTACAAATGCAATCGAACTTAGATTCTGTGGCTGACTAGACCACTATATTTTTTATTAAAGAACATATACAAAAGTGTCCAACAGCCATTTGGCCTTTCACATGGCCACTAACGGTAACAATCTCCCACTAAAGGCCAATATGGCAAAAGTGACTATGGGAGAAAAATAAAGAATGATAAAGAATACATGAGTGTAAGTATACAAACTATATCTCCCACCTGATGAACATGTTTAGTATACAAGTAACTGTGTAAGATCTTGAATCGAGTACCCCCCATCAAGTGACAACAGTGTCGAATGCTATCTTGTGGTAGATCATTAGTCAAAGCATTTGTAGCATTATCTTGAGTATGAACCTTCTGAAGAATAATGCACTCAATGGTTAAGTAGTCTCTAATGAAGTGATAGTGCACCTCAATGTGCTTGGTCTTTGCATGATAGATTGGATTCTCAGCCAATGCAATGGAACTCAGACTATCGCGCAGCAAATGAGGTACATGTTGAGGTAAGCCCATATCAAAATCAAGATGAGAAAGCCACAATGCTTCCTTACATGCCTCACTTTGCTGCAATATAATCTGCTTCTGTGATGGAAACATCTGTACATTCTTGAAGATGAGATCTCTAAGAGATAGCACCTCCAACAAAATGCAAAATGTACCCTGATGTAAACTTACAATTGTCTACACAATCAACATAGTCAGAATCTGTGTAACCAATAATGGGTGCTTTCGCTCTGCCTAAGCATAGACACTTGTCCTTAGTGCCACTCAGATATCTCAAAATCATCTTGACCACTTCCCAATGCTTCTTGCGAGGATTAGACATATATTTGCTCACAACTCCCATTGCAAATGAAATCTCTGGTCTCATAGCTACCATAACATACATGAGACTACCAATAGCAGAATGATAAGGAATTTTGGTCATGAATTCCTTTTCCTCATTTGATTTGGGGCAATCATCCTTGCTCAATTTCACATATGTGGGTAAAGTTGTACTCAATGCATTTCCACCTTGCATATTGAACCTATGAAGTAATTTAAATATGTACTCACTTTGAGACAAGTATATGAATCTTTTACTCCTATCACGAGTAATGCGCATGCCAAGAATATGTTTGGAATCCCCCAAATCCTTCATATCAAATGTCTAACTCAACTTCTTTTTTAGAATTGAAAATTCATAAGAGAACTTCCGAGCAATCAACATATCATCGACATAAAGTATCAAGCAAATCAGGCTACCATCTAAACATCTCTTTGTGTAGAGACAATCATCCTCATTGCTTCATTAAAGCATCAAACTTTTGGTACCATTGTCTAGGGGACTGTTTGAGCCCATATAAGCTCTTCGTCAGCTTACATACTAAACTTTCTTTGCAAGGAACTACATAACCCTCTGGTTGTTCCATATAGATATCATCTGTAAGATCTCCATGCAAGAAAGCAGTTTTCACATCCATGTAGACTAATTCTAAGTACCCCATTGCAACAAATCCAAGAAGCATTCGAAGGGTAGTCATCTTGACCACTAGAGAGAAGATTTCCTCGAAATCAACACCATGTTGTTGCTTAAAAACGTTCGCAACAAGTCGTGCTTTATACTTTGGAGAAACACTATCTTATGTGAATTTCAATTTATAAACCCATTTACATGGTAAATTTTTCTTGCCCTTTGGCAAAGGTACTAAATCCCAAGTACCATTCTTGTGAATAGAATCCAACTCACTCTTCATGGCACACTCCCACTTGACATTATCCTTTGTCTGCATGGCCTCTTTGTAGCAAGAAGACTCACTAGCATCTGTTAGCATAACAAAATCCAAACCTAGAACATATGTATCAGGTGGATGTGAGACACATGCAGAGCGTCTCAATGGTTGCTGAACAAGAACATTTGAAGACTGATATTCAGACATTCTCTTGAACATCCCTATGTGCAACATTTTTATGCATGCTATCTAGAGGACTAGTATCCTCAAACACCACTTTTCTCATTTCAACCTCCTTAATGGGTTGTTTATGCATCTTAGACTCATTGAAGATGACATCACCACTTCTGATCACTGACCATGTTTTAGGATCCCATAAGCGATATCCAAATTGTCCTTCTTGACCCTATCCAAGAAAAATGCATTTCTTTAACTTATGGTCCAACTTTTGTCTAAGATTCTTGGGTATATGAACATATGCTTCACACCCAAAAACTTGAAGATGATCATAATATGGTGGCTTCCCTGTCCATAACTCTTGTGCCACTTTTAGACCTTTCGTAGTACTAGGTGAAAGGTTAACAATGCGAACTGCAATCAATACTGCTTCTGCCCAAAAGCCTTGTGAAAGGCTTGCATGATGTAGCATAGAAACTACTCTATCCTGAATAGTTCTGTTCATCCTTTCGGCTGCACCATTTTGTACTGGGGTATAAGGAGTTGTGAAGTCTCTATGAATTCCTTTAGATTGGTAGATAAGGATGAATTCATGTGAGGTATATTCAACCCCATTATCTGAATGTAAAGCTTTGAGCTTAGTTCCTTTTTTAGTCTCAATTGAAATAAGCCATTATGTGAAGATAGGGAATACCTCATCCTTTGATTTGATAGGATATACCCAGACTTTTCTAGTAGCATCATCTATGAAAGTGACAAAGTAAAGAGAACCACCTAATGAACTTGTGGGAAAAGGACCACACACATCTGTATGAACAAGATCTAAAGGCTGAATTGAAGAGTCAGTGTGCGTTTTACGCACATTCCTAGTTTGTTCTCCATATTGACAATGCTCACGAAATGAAAAACTAGAGAACGATAACACATGCAAGTGACTAGAATGAGAAAGATTTTCCATCCCACTGTGAGATATGTGGCCCAAATGGCCATGCCAAATACAAGCCATAGGCTATTTAGTAATAGC
The DNA here is from genome assembly GCA_020310875.1 of Ceratopteris richardii. Taxonomy (NCBI): domain Eukaryota; kingdom Viridiplantae; phylum Streptophyta; class Polypodiopsida; order Polypodiales; family Pteridaceae; genus Ceratopteris; species Ceratopteris richardii. The sequence goes on along the minus strand of CM035418.1, from coordinate 20,300,223 downwards.
TAACAAGTGTTCTTTTTGTGATACAAATAAATGATAAAGTGCGCCAATGTTGTTTCCTTTTGCAATAACCATATTGCCCTTTGATATGCGGAAGGACAGAACATAGAAAACCACCTTATAACCAAGGTCATCAAGTTGACCAACTGACATCAAACTACATGATAACTGAGGTACATGGGATACATTATGCATAGTAAATTTTGAACCATCAGTGAACTGCTGTGCAACCACATCTCCAATCCCCACAATGTCACACTAATAAGAGTCACCAAGTCTCACGACCACAAGAGACTTTGCTAGTGCCAACCATAGATTTTCTATGAATCTTCTCACTCAAAAGTGCTCCACATATGTCATCATTGACTAGTTTACCACTAGGGACACTATTGCTAATAGTTGTGCAAAACCTATCCCATGATGATGGCAAGGTGCATAACAACAAGACTGATTTCATTTAATTTTCCATATCCATTTTTTGAGCCTACAACTGGGAGAATATAGCATCAAAATCATTTAGATGAACAACAACACTGTCTGTGTCCATTATGCAAAGGTCATATAACTTTCTCATCACATACACTTTATTTGATGCCGTCTCTTTTTCATATGTATTGCATAACTTCTTCCAAAGCTCCTCTGCACTTTCATAGTATAATACTGTAAAGTAAGCATTATCTACTAGATGCAATCGAATGGTAGACCTGACCATTTCATCTAACTCATCCCAATCATCTTCATTCATGTCAGCAAGCTTCTTTGAGATTCCATTTACAGGCTTCCATTGCCTCCTCTGAATCACCACATCTTTAATCTAATTCTTCTATAGAACAAAGTTTGTGCCATCAAATTTTCGGATCTCAAAATGATCTTTGCCCTGCAAGTTATAGCTCCTCCTTCGAACACTAGCTCTAGAAGATGATCCACCATACGTGCCTAAGACCTCTAATGCCATGATGATAGAGAACTTAATAGAATGATAATGGATCTAGAAGAGTCCAAACACCACTAAGGCTCAAAGACGGATGACCATGTGTCGGATTCTTGAAAAAAATTCAGCAGTCTTCTGAGAAAAATGAATTAATGAACAATAATGACCAACCAAAAGGATTATTTGAGAATAAATGTGTTCACACCAATAAGTGCATAAAGGGGTAAATCAACCAATGTATAGTTGACAAAACCCAAAAATTTGGAAAACCTTTGCCAGAGTATTCTCTGCAAAATGAGCATATGACTAGTGTCAAAATCTCATACTGACATGTTAACCTGCATAGTGAATTACTGACCCCACTACATATAATCAGTTACTCGAAAGCAACCAAGTAGGCTTATCGAGCACCTATGAACAACTATAATACATCTCCTATGGTGAGGTTGGGTAAGTCTTCCACCTGCATCACCGAAGTATCTCCAATATCTGGGTGTCTCCTAGTTAAGAAAACCTCACGACGATCCTCTTTTTCAAATGTAAAAGTCTTTATGCAAAAATATAATAGCTATATCAATGACCACATGGATGTACATAAGCGGCATCCAAAAAAGCATTCATAGTGTGTATGTGCTCAATATATGTAGTAAAATGGCACTAAAAGGCTGAATTCATAGCCGAAACACTGGCCAACAATGCCTACAAGTGTCTGTCAACTATGTTCTTTAGGCTCAAAAAACTGCATAGACTTGCGATGGCTACTCCCATCACAACTACAACCTTTCAAGAAACCTGTAGATTTACTAGTATTGCTGAAAACAAAGCCCCAAAAGATGAACCTTCTTTGCCGAAGAAGTACAAAGAGCACTCTTCTTGATGTTTTTGAACCTATGTCAACAGAACTATGCACGAAAGTAGTCCAAAATGGCTCTGAGAATCATCCAAAATTGCTTCAAAATAGGATTTGAAAGCAAAGAATGAAGCTTTGAGGGCCCAAAACATGATCAAGGTAATGTCAACCTTAGTTTTTCCCCTTCTTTGAACACCACAAGATTGTATCTTAGTGGCAAGACATTGCCGGTGAAGGGAGCTTTAGGGGGAACAATACTGGAATGGGTGACCTCTCGAGAAGTACCAGGAACCTCTGTCTTCCTTGCTTGTTGAGGTCCATCTTTGTGTGCAACCAATGGCACCAACAATGACTTCAGTGACTTGGATGACAAGGTATGCCAAGGTCCATGCCTTGGTCACCGCCTTAGTTGTAAGCCTTGGGTGGGTGGGTGGGTGCTCGCTTCACTCGCACAAAAGGAACAAAGCTTTTCTATCGAAATGCCTTGATACCAGTGAAGTATTTCTATGGAAATGCACGATGGTAGACTCTCATTCTTTAGAGATCCACAATGATACCCTTGCTGTAAAAACCCAAACTTCAGTGCCACACATACTACTCCGCATAGGGGGTGCAAAATACACAGAAAACACACAATACACAGACCACAAACACAATTTTTTTAGGCCATACAAATGCAATCAAGCTTAGAGTCTGTGGCTGACCAAGCTGCCACTATATGTTTTATTGAAGAACATATACAAAAGTGTCCAGCGACCATTTGGCCTTTTAGATGGACACTAATGGTAAGAGTGGTGCATCTATGGAGCCTCAATAAGAACCCATCACAATGACAATGAAAATATTGAAGGAGATGCAAAAGCACGGTATTGTCCATCATCACTTACCTATAGTGAATGGAATGAAGGAACCTTTTAGAGCTTGTATGATGGGCAAGCAACAAAGAGAGACATTGCCACAAGAAAGAAAGATTAGGTCAAAGGCTCCTCTAGTGTTGGTATATGCTAACTTGTGTGGTAAGATGTCTATAAAAGAATTGCGAGGATCTTTCTACCTTGTGATCATTGACTTTTATAAAATGAAGATGTCGATGTACTTTCTTTATGATAAGGCTCAAGCTTTTGGTAAGATTAAAGAACAAATAGAACTTGTTGAGAATGTACCAGGGAAAACTGTGAAGAATCTTGGAACAGGAGATGGTGGTGAGCTCAACTCAAAGGAGTTGGAAGGTTTTTGCAAGGGAAAATGGATAAAGTGTCAATTAGTGACACCTCACACATCACATCAAGATGGCATTATGGAATGCAAGAGTCACACCATTGTCAAGATAACAATGTGCATGAGGGGGTCATGATCTTTCCTAATCAAATGAGCAAGATTCATTATGAAGCTTTAATCGGTAAGAATCCATATATGTCACACTTTGGAAGTTTTTAGAGTGTGTGCTATGCTCTTATCCTAGGTCAAAGGAAGAACACATTGGAACCAAAAAGCAAGAGATGCATCTTCTTAGGTCATTGTGAAAAGCAAAGGGGTTTCATATGACACATACCACTTTTTCATCTCTTTGACATGTATAGTGGTTACACTAATATATGTCAGGGACACTTTTAGTGAGCTTTACTAGATTTATCTACCAAGAGTGATGCCACATTTTTTTTCTTTCCACTATATATTGTATATTCTATTTTTGTAATAAAAGAAGTAGAAGAAGATCTTTCTTCCTTTCCTCAATTTTTGTGTTCTCCTCTCTTTGTGTGTGAGAGTGGGTGAGAGCTCTCTTCCCTACCTTCTTTCTCTATGCAATGAGCTATCGAGAGCTCATGGAGAAGGCCAAACATGAAGAGTACATGAGAAGGTGTGGAGAATGCATGATTCATAAATGATCTCATATTGCTACAAAATTCACTGTGAAGCTAGAAGGTATCAAAATTTTTCGATAGTTACCCATTTAAAATCACCCATTTTGCTCAAATTTTAGTTTCAAAGCCATCTTGACCTTTGTTTTGTGCCCACAAGGTGGGACCCAAAAAGAATATAGATCAGTTTCCAAAACTATAACTAGTGTTCTATTCGACATCTCCCAAATACCCATAAATTCAAGCGATTCCGTGTACTCTTGATACACAAAAATTTTGTTTTTCTAAGATCAAACTATCAATTCACAATGTGACAATGTTCAAGTAGAGCTACTACTTCTAGTGTTTTGCAGTATTGTAAATTGCTGCAAAAATGGCAAATGCTAATGGAATGAGTCAACTTATGAGCAATAGAAAAGAACAACTTTCATGCTTGGAGATTAAGAATGACAAACTTCATGATGGGAAAAGGCTACTAGAATTACATCAAAGGAGACAATGAAAACTCTCTGTAATTACTAGAGAGAAATCAAACAATGGACCAATTAAGGGCATATGTAGAGTGGAATTAAGGAGCATGAAAGGTAATTTATGGTTGTATATAAGCATAAAAGATAGCATGATTGGGCACATATAGGATGAAAAAAGTCCGAAAGAGGCTTGGAATAGTTTGGTCACATTGTATAAGACCAATACAAAGGCAGGAAAATTGCAACTCAAGAATGAGTTGCATACACTGGAGAAAAAGAGCATGTTAGTAAGTGAATACATTTAAAAGATAAAAAGCATATTTTATTCACTTGCATCTATGTGTCAATCTAGATTATGATAAGGTTGAAGTGTGCCTTTGTGGTTTAGGAGCTGCATATAAGCAGTTCTGAACTTCCATTCAGATTAGCTGGAATATTCCAAATTTTGTGGATTTTGTGTCCATGCTAATAATTGAAGAAAAGAACCTTGGTGAAGACTTAAAATCCCAAGGCAAAGCTGGTTTTGAGCATGTATTCTACTCTAGTAGAGGAAGAGGTCAAGGCTTCATAAGCGGAAGAGGAAACAGTAACTAGGACCAAGGTCAACAATAGACTAATGTAGGAGGTAGAGTACAGTTTCGAGGTGGGTGAGCCAAAGAGGCCGTAGAAATTTCCAAAGAAATGGTTCAAGTAATGACAGTAAGGGATGTTGGAACTGTAGTGACCCTGGTCATTTTGAATGTGATTGTAGGTTGAAGAATCAAAAAAATGGAAAGCAACAAAACAACTATGCATCCATAAGTGTAGATGATTCAGAGAAGTTGTTCATGGTCCAACATCACATGATGAATACAATGTCTGCTGAAGTTTCAAAATTGAATGGTAATGTTTGGTATGTTGATTCAAGTGCTTCAAATCATATGACCAACCATTTAGATTGGTTTCATAATTTGCATAAATTACAAGTTCCTAGATTTATTAAAACAGGTGATGATACATCACATCCTATTGAGCATAGAGGAAACATAGCACTATCCATGGAGAATGGGAAGGTGAAACATCTTGCTGATATAGTGCATGTTCCTAATATAACAAAGAACCTAGTTTCTGTTGGAAAAATAGTTGACAAGGGATTACAAATCAGGTTCAATGATGATGGTTTATATGTAGAAGAGTACAAACAAAATGGAAGGTTGATCGCCAAAGGGAACAAAGTGGGTAGGATGTTCACCTTGAATGTGAAAATTCCTGAAATGAATGCAATAATTTTTGGAAAAGGTGCATATGTTATTGTTGACATAGAGATTTGACACAAGCGAATTGGACATGCAAACTTGTAGAAGCTAAAGTTGATGCAATCAAAGGAGCTTATCAATGGACTACCAAATTTCAAGCTTGCAGAGGTGTAAAAGGTATGTGAAGCATGTCAATTTGGTAAATCACCAAGGGCAACATTTGTGCATGATAAGCATGTTAGTGAAAATGTCCTAGAAATAGTACATACATATGTTTAGGGTCTCGCAAAGACCACATCTATGGGAGTTTGTAGGTTTTATGTCACTTTCATTGATGACCATACACAAAATGTATGGGTATAGTCCATGAAGGAGAAGAGTGAGGTGCTTACTCACTTTCAAAATTTGAAGGCTATGGTGGAAAAGTAGATAGGGAAGTATATTCAAACATTAAGATATTATGGAGGAGGTGAATACATCTCAAATAAATTCAATAATTTTCTTAAAAGTCATGGTATTCAAAGCAATTTTTATGTAGGTACACACCACAACAAAATGGCATTGTTGAATGCAAAAGTAGACACATTGTAAAAATGGAAAGAACCTTGATGGCTAATGTTAGCAGTAGTCAAGGAACTGAAGGACTAACAAGACAAGGAAGCTTACGAAGGGAGTCAGAGCGAAGAGAAGGTACAAGCAGACAGAGTAGTCAAAGAAGATCGGGCAAGTAGGCCATTATTTTTTCAAGAAGCTAAAGCATATCAAAGAGGTGGACACATAAGGAGAAGGAGCAAGTAGGGAGCTCGAAGATGTGTATGTCAAATCGTTAGAGGAAATCCCTACAAAAATAGTGATTTTCATCACTAAAAGCCATTGTAAATACCATTTCATATTTTTGTAGCTCCATTTTGTGCAAGCCAAGGAGTCCTTGAGCTTGAGGAGCATTAGAAGTAGCTACCTACCACTTTTCATAATTTTTAGACTCCATTTGAGCCTTCAAATGGGACCTAGAACCTAATTTTTAACTATGCCGGACACTAGGTCTGGACACGACCAAAACCTAGTCAAAAACTATAAATAGAGCTAGAGAGCTCATTTTTGGAGTTAGCTTGTAATTGATTTGAACTTTGTCTTGCCTTGTGTGCGCGTGTGTGTGTATGTGTGTGCATGTTAGTGTGCTTCGCACTCACGCACTTGTGCCTTCACTTGCTCGAGGTCATCATACCATCCTCACGTCTTCCCGGATTGACATTAAAGGAGGTGCTACTCATCACTGAGCTACACCAAATTTTGGCACCGTTGCCGGGGATCGAGCTTTGAGGACGAGCGTGTGATGGTAAGACGTAGATTTGAGACGTTGGCGTTGTAGGTAATTTCTTTACTCTTTTTTGTTTTTCTCTTTCTTACTTCATCATCATCATCACCATCATCATCCTCACCACCTCCCACCTCCATCTCCACCATCGCGAAAAATTTCAGTTTTTGATCATATCACCTTCTTCCTTCCATTTCCCTCATTTCACTTGTGAGAGAGAGCGAGAGAGCGAATTGTGTGCACTGCTTTTTGCCTGTTTTCTGAGTGATCTTACAGGTACAGCTGTATCATCCCCTCCAGCACGCTGCACAGGTATGGACGAACTCGGAACTGTCTCTATGTCGCAGACCTCTGTCGATCGCGATCGACAGAAAATTTTGCCTTTTGGTAAAACAAAGTGCACCACAATGACATGCACAAGGAGCACATTCCAAATCACTAGAAAAAACTAAAAAATTCTGTGTTTTTCTGTCAATCGCGACCGACACCATCGATCAGGATCGACAACCACGATCGACAGATTCTGTCGATCGCGACCGACAGAGACAACCGACACCCCTATCAGTCGCGATTGACACCGTCGATCGCGACCGATTGAATTTTGACGATTGACTGAATTTCTCGCGTTGCCACGTGTCCATCACGACGGACACATCCCCGATTGACTGAAATCACGGCGAAAATCCCGGAAAAAGTGTCGATCGCGATTGACACCATCGATCGCGATTGACAGGACCCACGACCGACTCTGTTGATCACGATTGACACTGTCAATCGCGACTGACGTGTCGATTGCGACCGACAAGCCCGACGGACACCTCTGTCAATCGCGATTGACAAACCTGTCGATCGCGATTGACAGGCTTTTTCGGCCAAATTTCTAGGGTATTTAATACCAAGTTTTGGGGTAATTTTTGGCATACTTATCAACCAATTAGTGATTTGTGAGGTCCCTACAAGTGTGTTTTGAGAAAAATCCTGGGATTTGTCAGCCTGTTTGAGCCCTATTTTAACACCAAATACCTGTAAAATTAATATCAGGATTATTAGCTAGGGTATTTTGAAGTTGACCATACCCCGGGGTAGGAAAACTGAAGGATCCTTGGGATTGTTTTCCATAAAGGCAAAGGGAAATTTGGTCTGTGAATTTCATGCATGAAAGTGACATGTCTGTCATTTGAATTGAAGTCTCGAACTAACTTTGGGACTTTTATAGGTCCACTGAGAGCACTAGAAGGCATCCAAAGCAAGGATAATCTGCAAGCTTGAGAACCGGGTTCTTGAGCACCAAAGGGCAAGGGATTAGCAAGCGAGGTTGGAATACTCTCAACTCCCTCTGCCAATTCCTAGCTTAGGCTAAGTACGAATAGTGCTAGAAGTAAGTCAGGGCGACGATAGGCATTTATCAAGTTGAGGACTACCTAAATACTCAAGTTCAAGCTAACAACATAATCTTTGTACGGTTGATAACTTTAAAGGAAAAGACTTAACGTGGAACGATCAACTTCAAGTGCGGAAATTAACTCAAGTATTCCTGACGACGTGGTATCAGACAAGATCCTAAACACGATAATCGACTAAAAAGAATCAAGTGACTGATATAAAAGAACTCAGCAACGAGGTTGTACCTTGGGTAAAAATTGGGAAAGCTCAGCTAAGCATATGAACCTTAGATCAAGGCGACACCTAGGAAGAGATAAACAGAGTCTTAGATCTTCAGAGGCTAGTGTTAATCATACTGCTAGGTCTTGGGCCCAGCAGTTGAGCCATTATTCGCACTACCCTAGCTCTGAAACTAGTGAGTCAGAGATGTCCCACGGTATGGAGAGGCCTACAGGAAGTTCGGGTGTGCCATACTTACATAGGGTAGAAGGCCCCTACAAGACGCAGCTGGAATACCTTAGGACCAACCGACTAGGTGCTAGCATCTATGAGGACGACCTAGGAAGATCAGTGGTCCAGATTAAAAACCTTGACCAATCCATTGGACTAGAACACCCAGCTGTCAAGTTTGAAAATGGAGCATACTTGGACAAAAAAGGAACCATATATGTAGTCACCAGTCATCCAGATAGGACAGACGAATTTGGAAACGTGATCCAGGAAACAGATTTAGGTGACCTGGAGCAAGGAAACATGGGTGTAGAACCTAGAACCCCCTGAGGCAAATCCGTTCTCACCAGGATTATCACACCAGAGTGGATTCCCCAAGACAATAAGAGCATAGATCTACTCCTGAATCGAGAGACTGATGAAGCCTTTTGGAGGTATAGATCTGATAAGCCGAATGAGGTAGGAACAATCATGATATATGAGTTCAAAGATCCTGATAGCCCAGGCAGAGTGACCTACTTAGATCACGCTTCAGAGAGGATCTTTGTGGTTACAGAAAATGATAGGCATGCTTACACTTGGAAAGGTGAATTTATTTCCCCCAACCAAGATCGAATGTGTCCTTTGGTCACCCAGGAGCTGGAACATCCCAAGCTCATGGAGCTCAAAGAGACAGACATAGAGATAGACCTGAGGTAAGCTTTGCCAATCAAGTGGTAAGAGAAAGAACGAGAACGAAAACAAATAGAGCGGAACCTGAAGGACTTAGAGCCCCAAGGAACCAAAGGAATGCTGATGATTTCCCTCTGCTAAGGCCTAGGGAACACATCAGAACATGAGAAGCAAAGTCCACGTGTATGAGAGCACCCACGGTCATGGTAAGAAACGAAGATTCAGTCATACCTAAGAACACAGAGGTAGTGAAAAACACTAAAGTGCAGTGTAACCTCACTTTAGAAGAGCTACTCAAAGTAAGGCCAGAACTGTGGAAACATGTATCCAAACAGGTACCAGAGATAGCCAAATCGCGTTCCCAGGTAGGTTCTCATAGGACAGTGCCAGAAATTCCTCTAGACAAGATAGGAGACATGAGTGAAGGAGAAGAAGGAAACACCTATCTCCCCATCACCCATCAAGGATACACAACCAAGGCAATTCTGGACTCTGGTGTAGGAGTTGCAATTGCTACCACTTCCCTATGTAAACGTTGGGGCAAGCCAGCACTCAGGCCCACGAGGATGAAATTGCAGATGGCTGATGGTCACATAGAGAGACCCCTAGGTTTACTAGAAGGAATAACTCTCACTACATGTGGTGTAGAGTTTGAGCACACGTTTGCTATCTGTGATTTTAGCAAGAACCATGCCTATGAGATGATTTTGGGAAGACCATTTATGCGCCAGTTGCAAGTGGTACAAGATTGGGGAACCAATTCCTTGAATTTGCAACACCTAGGTGTCACGACCAAGGTTAATCTCAAAGATTACTCTCATAGAGATGTCCCTCCTATCCAATGGAATCCTATTCATAGAGCCAAAGATGATACAGAGTCTGTGCACTCCATGGGATCAGGATCCTCATGGATGCATGAAGACACTCACTTATGGATGTGTAAAGTGGCAGTGGAAGAAGAGAAGAGAGAAAAGGCCAGAGAGATAGGTGCAAAAGAAACCCATAGATCCATTCAAGACCCAGCCTATGCACCTGTAGTATTTCCCGATGAAGAATTTGAACCCCACGGCTAGGCAGAGATCCTAGCAACCATGGATGTAGCCATCAATGAAGAACAATGGACACCACACTGTGATGAGGATGGCTATGACATATCAGTTTTCTCCATAGAGCCAATCATGGGAGATGCAGTTTTAGAAGAGTGCGAACCTAGCCCTGATGCATTTGAGGATGCAAGTGACTCCGATCTAGAGTCAATCATTATGGACCCACCTTTTGCATCAGATGAAGAATACTTCTATGAAGTAGAATTCCAGCCTCAGAGACACGAAGAGATAACGAATGATGTACGATTAACCACACAAGTGACTTCTAATAATGATAGCAAGAAACTAAAGAAGAAAGAAGTCCCCCCGAAGGAAGAAGAATCTTTGTTTGAGGTCCCTGAAAACTTTAAAAAGTATGAGATAGAGCCTAAATGAGAGGTACAATCAGGAGAGGCCTATGATAACAAAGAAACCACCAAGAAAATAGTGGTAGCCCTAGAAGAAGGAGAGGAGAGATGCACATACATAGGCCATGACCTAACAGAGGAAGAAGAGCATGCATTAATAGCCTTGCTAAGAGAATACAGAGATGTATTCGCTTGGAGTAACAAGGATTTGAAAGGTGTAGACCCGGACATATGCTCACACACAATCCCCATGACCTCAGATGCTAAACCTTCTAAGCAAAATCCATACACATACAATGATAATTATGCTGCCAAGATCAAAGAGGAGATAAATAGACTGGTAGAAGTTGGATTCATCTATGAAATTGAGCACACTGAGTGGGTATCCCCCATTGTAGTTGTGCCCAAGAAGAATGGAAAGCTACGTGTGTGCATTAAATTGAAGAAGGTTAATGCAGCCACAATTCGAGATAACTATTCACTTCCAATTATCGAGCATCTATTAGAAAGGGTAGCAGGCAAGGAAGTCTACAACTTCCTTGATGGATTTTCAGGCTACAATCAGGTAGCCATTGCTCCGGAAGACCAGCATAAGACAACTTTTGCCACAGAATGGGGCATATTTGCCTTTCGAGTAATGCCATTTGGGCTTACCAATGCTCCTGCAACCTTCCAAAGATTGATGTGTCACGTGTTTAAAGAGTTCCTGAGGAAGAGTTTAGAGATCTATGTTGATGATCTCTGCGCTCATTCCAACATTAGACATACACATATACCTGAACTCAAGCAAATCTTTGACAAATGCAGAGAATATCAAGTCTGCTTGAACCCAGAAAAGTGTGTTTTCATGGTCAGGCAAGGCAAGATTCTAGGACACATAGTGTCAAAGAATGGCATATCCACCGATGAAGAGAAAGTAAGAGTTATAGCCGAGCTACCTAGGCCAAAGAATGTCAAGTACAAGCTTTCATGGGGCATTGTGGTTATTACCAACGGTTTATACACATGTATGCCATCATAGCAAAGCCTCTGTATGGACTTTTAACTAACTTCGAGTGGACCGATGAATGTGAAAACTCTTTCAACGAACTCAAAAGGAGATTGTGTTCAACACCAATCTTGACCACACTAGATTGGAATAAGCCCTTTCATGTTCACGTGGATGCATCCAATTATGCTATTGGATGTGTACTCGCACAACCTACTGGTGAAGGTAATATGGATCTTCCCATTGCCTATGCTAGTAGACAACTAAATGCTGGTGAACGGAACTATACCACCACCGAACGAGAAGGATTAGGCATGGTATATGCGGTTAAGAAGTTTAGACACTATTTGCTTGCAAATAACTTTAAATTTTTTACTGATCATCAAGCACTGTTGTACTTGGTAAACAAACCTTGCAATACAGGTAGATTAGTAAGATGGTTTCTCTTACTAATGGAATACGACTTTGAAGTTGTGGTAAGGAAAGGGAGGACCCACTTGAGAGCAGACCACCTCTCGAGGCTCACATCTGGAGAAGCCCCACAAGGAGTATCAGATGACCTCCCTGACGCTTACTTGTTTAACTTAGAAGTTGTGCCTCAGTGGGCTAAGCCATTAGTGCCAGTATTGACATACGGGCCTAATCACCCAGTCATAAACACTAAAGATAGAGAGGTAGTAAAGGCCCAAAAGTACCATATCTTGGTAGGAAGTATGTACAAACAGACTGATCACGGGATATTGGCTTGTTGTGTGGAAGAGGACGAATACGCAAAATGGTTGCAATTAGCACATGTAGGTGCATTAGAGCAACACTACTCAAAACAACAAACCCTACAGACACTAAGGAGACTCGGAGTGCATTGGCCTACTATGGAAGCTGATGTACATAAGATGTGTAAAGAATGCCTAATCTGTTGCACTAAACCACCTGTGGAACATGCCACTCTGTATCAAGTGTCCATAGTGCCAGATTGGAATGAACCGTTAGTAGCCTTCTTGAGGACGAAAACATTCCCTCAAGGTATGACACTAGCCAGACAAAGAAGTCTAGAACAAGAAGCCCTAGATTACTCACTCATTGGTGATAATCTATACAAGCGTGGTAAAGATGGTTACTTGAGACTATGTGTCCATGAGAGCGAATATCTCAAGATCTTGGAAGCAGCTCACCAAGGTGTAGCAGGAGGACATTTTGAACCAGATTGGGTGATCAAGGCAATACTATTTGCGGGCTTCTGGTGGCCGACCCTTCACATGGATGCACATACCTATGTGAAACGGTGTGATGTTTGTCAGAGAACTCAGTATCCTATACGTAAGGATGAGATGCCACTGAAACCTATGATGGATGGACGTGCATTCTCTAAGTGGGGAATAGACTTTGTTGGTCCGATTAATCCCCCAGCTAAGGGTTCACATGCTGAATATATCATTGTGGCCATGGACTATTTAACCAAGTGGGTAGAGGTAAAAGCTACGACAAAGAACGATGCTCAGACGACTACTAAGTTCTTATTTGAGAATGTGTTCACTAGATACGGGCTACCCATAGAGCTAGTCAGTGATAGAGGCACACACTTCTTGAATGAAGTTATTGAAAATCTTCTCCAAGAGTTCTTGGTAGTACACAAGAAGTCTGCTCCCTATCACCCACAAGCTAATGGGCAAGCCGAAAGCACAAATAAGATTCTGTGCAATGTGTTGACCAAACTAGTGAATAATAAACGCTCTGATTGGGACAAACAGCTACACCATGCTGTTTGGGCATACCAAGTTGCCTATAAAACGGTACTCCAAGCCACCCCCTTTCAGATGGTATTTGGCCAAAATGCAGTACTACCGTTGGACTTCTTGATACCTACATTAACAATAGCACAAGAGCATGAATGGACGGGTCATGAACTCTCCTCTAGACTCTTTGACCTTGAACGATTAGGAGAAACAAGACTGAGGGCGGCTGCAGGGATATATGCAGCTAAGAAACGACAGAAAGCATACTTTGATGCCCATGTTAAGGATAAAGGCTTGAAGGCTGGAGACTTAGTGTTGGTGTATACCCTGAAACAACATGCAAGAAAGCTCGAAAAGAGAGGTTATGGACCTATGATCATAAATAGGATCTCAACCAGTGGAGCAGTTCAAACAAGAACCCCTGACAGAGGAGATGCTAAATCGACTCAACACTGCCAAAAAACGCAAGGAAGAGGAAAAACGAGTTCGAGAAGAGGCACAGGCGGAAGCATTGGAACGCATCCGAAGGATGAGGTTGCGAAGACTGGGTAGAGATCCGGCCAGGGTAGATGACTATGCGGACCCAAGTTATCATATGGCAATGTGTGAAGACTCAGGAATAAGTTCTCATAGAATAATTGATAGACGACCTTTTGTAACCTTAGAAATAAGACAAGGAAAGGGTGCAAGGACTATAAGAGCCTTGATTGACTCAGGTGCAGCCACTAGTGCTGTTAAATTTTCTTACTGTCAAAAGTTGAAATTAACTGTCAATCCTATAGAAGCATATCTCATAGGATTGGAAGGTGTGGAAACCCCTTGCATGGGCGAGGTGGAACTTCCCCTCTACATTCAAGACGAAGTAATGACAGTTAATGTGCTAGTGTGTCAAGATGAGGACCTCACGGAGCCTCTTGTCTTGGGTCAAGACTGGATCTATGATCATGCAGTCAACCTAAACCTACGAAGTGGACTCCTTCAGGTCTGGGTAAATCAGAATCGCATTACAATTGAGTTAGAAAATAAAGCACTCAAGAAATTAGACAAGGCACACACCCCTGGTCCTTCCAGGGGTACACATGAAAATGACCATGTTGTTCTTGTCCAAAATTGTGTGATGCAGAGGAATGATGATTTCAATCAAGAAGTCAGGGGCGCAACGGAACTCCCTTCTTTTCCAGAGACCAGAGGGATGCAGCAACCAAAGGCAGATCAAATACAGAAGGAGCAGAGTAATACCTATGCTGGAGGTCAAAAGAACGTGCGAAGCAGAATGTCTCAGCCATTGAAACAAGTGTGGGTGCGGAAAGGCGAATACCCTGTTGCGATCAAGCCAACCACACGGGCAAAACTTCTTATTGATAATCAACAACATGACACTAATAAGAAGTCTTTCAAAAATTCTTCTGCGAAAGTAAAGTCTATTTGGGTACCCAAGAAGTCGATGAAGGCCATCCCACAATCACGACAAATTTGGGTGCCTAAGGCTTGCTTGCGGGCTCAAATAGTTACACCGAGGCCACACCCTGTACAACATGGTTCACTCACTCGAACATCTGATACCCTTTCTTATACAACACGCACGGACACACATTGGTCCATGAGCACAAGCAGAATCACTTGTAAATGGGTCCTTAAAAAGCCTCATTTCCAAGTAGACGCTCCTGAAAAGCCCTCCAGAGTCTCCACAAAATCAAGACCAACAACAAATCAGTTTGTTTGGAAGCCCAAAACGTGTACTAAACCCCCCGACCCTCATTTGTAAATTCATATCCACTTACTCACTACATCACTCATACACCGCATCCTTCCATTTAGCTCTTAGGAATATCCATTCACTAACTACACACACGATCCCCAAGCACTTATTGACCTACTAACCTCTCACTAAAATCATGTTAATGTTGTAATAGGGACGCATGAATGCTTAGTGTCCTTTTGCAATGTTAACATTCATTTGTCTATTCTCACAGAACCGGTGACCAGTCTCTTCACCATGGCCAAGGCAGGAACTAGCTCCCAGGCAGGCACCAGCCCCCAAATCGTGGAGATTGAAAGTCTTCCCATTGAAGAGGAATTGAAGGAATGCCCAGTGGCATTGAGGGCATTACACGCCATACCGATTCAGAATCCTCCACAGGGGCACACAATGCCGGTCAGCAAAAACTCACATTGGTTCAGTGATGTGGCCGGATCTCTAGGTGAAGGCACTTGCATGTGGGAGGCCGAGATAGAGTTCAACGGGCGATGGGGAAGATATCATTTTTTCACCAGGGAATTTGAGAGGCTTCAAAATGATGAAGGTCTGAAACCCATCTGGAAGAAGGCTGGACTCTACGACTATTTCAAGGCTCAGTTACCCAAGCCAAATTTTCTACGGTGTTCCTACTTAATTAGCACTCTGACCCCTAGTAAAGAGAAAAAGGGATATAGTACCTTCGTTCTAACATCACTGACCAGAGGTAATGAACTAAAGCGTTTCAAATTGACGAACAACTTGGTGAGGGAAGCTCTTGACATGAAAGGCATGCATATCCCCACCGAAAAAGAGATGATGGTCCCGGATAACATGAAAAACAGGAACCTGACTAAGCTCAAAGACATGGTAGCAATGACACCCACAATCACCATCCACTTGCGAATGGTCATGCAACATTTCGCGTTCCCAGCTCAAGAGCGGTTCACCATGCCACCCAAGAAGATATGGTTCAGTCTATATTTGGCAGATGTCTTCAATTTGACAATCAACATGCCGCATTGGATTATCGACCAAATCCACTTGGCACATCAAGGGTGGTATAAAAAGCAAAAGTCGGTACTATATGGATGCTGTGCCCTCACCAGGATTGTGTATAGATGTTTGGCTTATGATGTGCCAGTTCACAGGGCATTAATTTGGACCAGGGTACAGGAATTTCAACGTAGACTATCAACCGCAGGGCCGCCATCAAAGAAAATGAGAGGCGCAGTTCAGATGCCCTGTGCACAAGCCCGCGGTGCGACACTGACACCTGAGACAACTCCACGACTTCTGAGGCGTGTACAACCCTTCACTATCAGATTACCAAGACACAACACTGATGGACCGAATCTAGTGTTTCCACCTGTACCAACCGACCTAGAGTTTCCTCACGGATTCACATTAGAAGACCTAACTGATGAGGAGGTAGCCAGGATAATCGAGGCTGCTAACGCGGAAGTCGAGGCAGAACATGCAAGCGGCCAACAAACAGTCGCAGACCAACCCCATCCAGTCCAACCAAGAGTAGTTGAAGTGGAGGATGAAGAAGAAGAAGAGCAGCTTGAGGAACGAGGAGGACAAATAGAGGAAGAAGAGGAGGAATATGAACAAGAAGTTCTACAGGAACTTGAGGGTGCCCCGGCTTATACGAAGGAGTTGAAAAAGCTGTATGATACCATCAACATAGTTCAAGAACAGCACAAACTATCCCTGGCAGTAGGAAAAGCCCTCATGAACCAAATCCTTGAAGAGGAAGGTGTGGACGAGTAATACCGAGCAACCCTTGATATGATTTCTGATGCGTTGGGGGTACCTGAGATGGTGCATACAACTCTTGCATACTCGAGAAGATCGCAGCGACGATACGGCAAACGCCCCCCTGGATCAGGAAAACAAATGAATATATTAGTATCATAACCACAGGGCACCACATCCACAACCACGGGCACAACTCATATCATTTAGGAAACTGAGGAAGCCCATACATCCAGTGCACCCCCATCACCCCCTTTACCACCCCCACCTCAAACTCCACCAACTTCACCCCCCACTACCAGTGTAACCACTACTGTCACCGCCTCAGAGTCCACTGCCCATACCGAAGCACAGACTGTCAGTCAACCCACACACTCTATCACCACCTCACTTGTATACACTACCACTGGCACTGTAATTCTAACTGCAGCCACGGAAAACCCCGTTCCCCCGATCACACTTCCTGGCGGTTCATATTCACAACTACACACACCACTTTACACTTTCACCACCATCACCGCACCCACAATTCCCATGTTCACAATCACTCCCACGATTGCATCCACTTTTGACCTCATGGACATATCACCCACCTCTGCACCTCTCCCTCCCCCCATACATCCACAATCTCCCATTCCCCCACCACCCACTTCACCCTTTTCAAGCACAGCATACACGCTCCCATTCCCTTTTCCCTTCCCTTCTGTATTCAACACCCTTCCCGCATCCACCCCTATTAATAATGTATTTAATAATATCTACCAGTGTATGTCTCAACTACAACAGCACTACCAGCATCTTGATAACGAGCATACGAGCCTCTTCCGAAGCCATGAAGCGTTACAAGCATGATTCATTGATTTAGAAAGGGAAAAGCGGCTACTACAACAACAGTATGTCACTTTACAGGAACAACATGAGCAGTTAGTGGCCAATCCACCCCAGTTAGATGTGGAAGAAAAACAACAACTTGATGAGCTGCTACACTCCCAGATAACAGAGAACCTCAAGCTTCGACGCAACCTAGCCCTATTACGGAAACACATGTCTATAGCACTCGAGGAAAGTAAACGACTACAGAGACAGAACAAAGAAAACTTGGAAGCAGCAATGGAGGGTTCACCACAGGAAATCGACCCAGAGAAATTCAAGGCTATCCCATCTGAAAATATGCAAATCGTCTTGGAAACCCATGCCGACCTCCTGGAAGCCCACGCAACATTAGAAAGAGAAAGAGATGACTTATTAAAGCAACTGGCAACCCAGCAAGAGTCACCAAGCAAACTCACAACTGAAGCTGACACATGTGAAGAAGTCGCAAAACTCAGAGCAGAATTAGAAGAACTACGAAATAGAGTTTTACAATACGAGCGTCAACCCTCTCCCCTGGCGGAACCAGAACCTGAAGACTTAGTGCCAATTCAAGTGGAGGAGATCTTTGAAGACCCATATGTTCCCATGACAACACCCGGAGGTAAGCAAACAGAAGAAGGCATGGAGGCGATTGAGATAGAAGCGCCTGAATGGATGCAAAGGTTGGAGAAGGTTGCTACAACCCATGATGAGAGAGTTGCAGTTCAGATAGTGTCTATGTCACGATTGGAAGAAGTCGTCATAAAATCGGATTACTTTAGAAACCTCTCCCATCATAGGTGGATTGGCACGTTTGATGATCTATATGTTCCATTATGTGTATTAATGGTAGATTACAATGCTGAAATCAAGCAACGCACAACAAAAGAACCAACCTTGGCGACACAGTTTGCACCGGATGATATCCCTGCAAGTGCCAAGCAAGGGAATATACATCAACCTACTTGGAGAATCCGTCTGCTTGAAACCTACCCTGAGATGGTACGCACGTGGAATAACATGCCTCTGTATATCAAGTATAATCCCTGCTACTGCCCTGTCTTTCGAAGAAGGTCTTGGCCAGAGTACACAAAAACAGTTTTGACGGTTAAAGGATGTGAAAAGTGGTTAAATTATGTGTACCTAGCACCTCCTAATGGCCAACCCACAGTCAACTACATGATTTCAACCATCCGACACTGGGCAGTCCGGTTCAAGAATGTCCCAGATGTCATGGCACAGATGTGCCTAAAAATTTTTGAGCTCATGCTGATTACATTCAGGACATTTAAGAACATCAAAGAACCTCATCTTTCGGCTATTGGATTTAATGAAGGGAATCAGGACCTTGTCTATGACATGAGCACCACGCCCTCCATTAACGTCGTCTATGCCTGGCATGCCCGTATAAAGTATCTACCTGCTTGCTTCAAACAGACGTTTGAAGAAATGTTTATCACGGGGTTCTGGGAATATCATTCAGAGATATTCATTCCCAGACCATCTCATTTATTACAGTTATTTGCCATGGAACAAGCTCTCTATTCAGAAAAGCTACGTATACCACATCCATAGGTTCCCGGGCCTGTAGATTGGGATGCTCTACTCACTGATTTGGCCAAAGGGTTGAGAATTGCAGAACATCATTTAACAACAGACGTTGTGGAGTACTACATCCAACGACCCACTCAACAAGGGTCTGTTAGAGATGACAGACGCCAGAGAGGGGGGGTGTTAGCAGTAGTCAAGGAACTGAAGGACTAACAAGACAAGGAAGCTTACGAAGGGAGTCAGAGCGAAGAGAAGGTACAAGCAGACAGAGTAGTCAAAGAAGATCGGGCAAGTAGGCCATTATTTTTTCAAGAAGCTAAAGCATATCAAAGAGGTGGATACATAAGGAGAAGGAGCAAGTAGGGAGCTCGAAGATGTGTATGTCAAATCGTTAGAGGAAATCACTAAAAGCCATTGTAAATACCATTTCATATTTTTGTAGCTCCATATTGTGCAAGCCAAGGAGTCCTTGAGCTTGAGGAGCATTAGAAGTAGCTACCTACCAGTTTTCATAATTTTTAGACTCCATTTGAGCCTTCAAATGGGACCTAGAACCTAATTTTTAACTAGGCCGGACACTAGGTCTGGACACGGCCAAAACCTAGTAAAAAACTATAAATAGAGCTAGAGAGCTCATTTTTGGAGCTAGCTTGTAATTGATTTGAACTTGTATGAGCTTGTTGAAAGTAATCTAAAGAACTCCATTGCTTCTCACTCTTTGTCTTGCCTTGTGTGCACGTGTGTGTGTATGTGTGTGCATGTTAGTGTGCTTCGCACTCACGCACTTGTGCCTTCACTTGCTCGAGGTCATCATACCATCCTCACGTCTTCCCGGATTGACATTAAAGGAGGTGCTACTCATCACTGAGCTACAGCTAAGAAAAATATGCCTCATTGTTATTGGGCAAAAGCTATGAATATTGATGTACACATCATGAATAGAACTCCGACAACTGTTGTACATCAAGCTAGACTTGAAGAGAAGTTTATAGGTAAAAAGCCAAACTTATCCCACATAAAAGTATTTGGTTGTATTGCATATCTACATGTTCCACATGAGTTGAGGACAAAACTTGATCTGAAAGCAAAAAAGTGTATCTTCATTGGATATTCCCTTGAGAAAAATAGATATAAATGTTACAACCCACTAACACGATAGGTGTAAGCAGAGAGTGGAATGCTTCTTGCCAGGATTCGACATATATCTGCTCACAACTCCCACTACAAATGCAATGTTTGGTCTTGTAGCTACCATAGCATACATGAGACTACCAATAGCAGATTAATAAGGAATTTTGGTCATGAATTCCTTTTCCTCATCTCATTTGGGGCAATCATCCTTGCTTAATTTCCCATATATGGGTAAAGGTGTATTCAATGCCTTTCCAGCGTGCATATGGAACCTGTGAAGTACTTTGGATATATACTCACTTTGAGACAATTATATGCATCTATCACGAGAAATGCGCATGCCAAGAATAGGATGACATTCACAAGATGAAGCCTTTCAACATTGGCATTTCTATACTGACCTAACCCTATTTTCTTAGCTGTTTAATGTGTTCTAGGGCTTTGGCCTGAGTTTGTTCTTGAATTCGTTTATCCTCCTCTTTATGCTTGTCAGCTACGTTGAGTCATTTAATCATCCCTTCCATCAATGGTTCTTGATAAAGCTTGACTCTGCATCCACTAATGTAATTTGGCATTACATCTCCTTCTAGAGTGGCTAATTGCAGTGCACCACTTGTCGAAAGCCTATTGATAATCATGGATGCATAACCACATTCTTCTAACTTATGATCACGTTGTTTCAAAGTGTATACCAATACTAAATCAAGTATATCTCAAAACCTCCTTCAATTTGGAAATCTTTACCAAATTATGAACAATCAATACTTCTATGAACTATGGCTTTACTTAGAAAAGTCTGCTTCACAAAACTCATTCATTGACTTATGAAATGATTAAAGTTTTCTACGACTTTGACACAACACTCTCTTAATGTTTTGCAACTATTTCAAGTGAAAGTTCTTCAAAAGAACTTGAAAAACTTCAGATTTACTTCAATAAGTAAACCTATTTTTGAAATAGGCTTTCTCTGCAAGCGACTTTCACATATACAACTTTAAAGACATGGTTCTCACAATCTAGACGCCATTTGATCAAATGCTTTTAGACATAAGTTTTACCTTGTGCAAAACTTTACACTCTAGACTGAGATCTGATCAAATGTTTATATCTTCCATGCTTATATAGACTATCACCAATGAGCATATAGTCTAGTGCTTCCTACTCTAGACTTCTTTGTCGCACTAAAGTCATACCTTGAGGAAATGTTCTCATTCTCAAAAAGTCAACTACAAATCACGTAATAGAGCTACTTGATATAAGGTAGCATGTTTGACTGGAGTTTTGCTAATACAAGATGGACAATTCTTAAGCAACCTATAGGCATCTACTTCCATGGTGGGCCAATACCCACCTAATCATTTTAAGGTTTGTAGGGTTCTATGCTTTGAATGATGTTGCCCTAGTGCACCTACATGTATTGATTGCAACCGTTTGTCATGCTCTTCCTCTTCCACACAATAAGTTAACACACCTCGATCATCTTTCTTGTAAATACTACTTGCAAGGCTTATTCTAATCTGTCATTGTTTAAATAGGGGTTGAGCACAAATGTTGTCTTAGCTCTAGGAATGATTCCTCACATTTGTCGTTCCACTCAAAATTCATGAAATATTTGTATAAAGGTTTTGCAATGATTGTGTACATGTGGATAAAACATTGGTAGTATCCAAAATGGCCCATAGAAACTTTTACTTCCTTAATCGTTCTAGGTATTGGTAATTCTATTATAGCTCTCACCTTGTCTTTGTCCATTGATATTCCATTCTTTGACATAATATGACCTAATATTTTCCCTTGTTGGACCATGAAAACACATTTCTCTAGGTTTAAACACATTTGATATTCTCTACACTTGCCAAAAAAATGCCTAAATTCTAGGGATGTGAGTTTGTCTTATGTGAGGATGAGTGCACAAGTCATCCACATAAACTTCTAAATTCTTTAGTAAGAACTCTTTAAGCACATGACACACAAGCCTTTGGAAGGAGCTAGTGCATTTTTGAGTGCAAATGGCATTACACGAAATGCAAAGATTACCCATTCGGTGGCAAAAGCCATCTTGTGTTGACCTTCAAAGGTGATGACTACTTGGTTGTAACTTGAAAATCCATCAAGGAAGCTATAAACTTCCTTGCCCCCATGTGTCCTAACAAATGTAATGAGATAAGAGTAGATAGTTAGTTCTTATTATGGAAGCACTAAATTTCTTTAAGTTAATACATATGCACAATTTTCCATTCTTCTTGGGCACAACAACATGGGATACCCATTGTGTATGCTCAATTTTGTAGATAAATTCAGCATCTATCAACCTATTGATTTTCTCTTTTATCTTTGTTGCATAGGTATCATTATATGTGTAAAGCTTTGTTTTTGTTGGCTTGACTTCTAAAGTCATGGGGATCCTATGAGAACAGATATTTGGATCTACTCCTTTCAAATCCTTGTAACTCCAAGCAAATATGTCTCTATATTCTCTCAATAGATTTATCAATTCTCTCTCAATTAGGTCCTTTCCTATGTAGGTACTTCTTTCCTCTCCATTTTATCGTTACTACAACTTTCTTGGTTTGCTCTTTATTGTCATAGGACTCTCCCATGAGAGCTTCTCGTCTAGGCATCCTCTTCATGATTTTTTAATCTGCAATTTGATACCTCTTGAAGTTCTCAAGTACTTCAAACAAAGATTCTTCTTCTTCTTGTGTGGAGGGGTTCTTTTTCCATTTCTTTTTCTTAATTTTTGTGTCTACCTATGTTGCTAACATTACATCGTTCTTACACTCATGTTCTTGAGTCTTACCATCTATCCAGTATAGGTACTCTTCTTCTGAGTCGAAAAAGGGATGCATGATGATGGATTCTGAATTCTCATTGTTCTCCTTTTCATGTGTGTTTCTATGAGGTATGAGGCTCGCATTCCTTGATTATGGGTTCACACATGAACATTTAGATGTCATAGCCATCACCATCACAATGTAGAGTTCATTGTTCTTCATTTATTACTATGTCCATTGTCACTAAAATTTTTGCCCAACCATGGGGTTCAAAATCTCCATCAAGGAAGATCGTAAGCACATAGGTTGGATCTTGATGAGATCTATGGTTTTCTGAGGCTTCTATGTCTCTAGTTTCTAATCTTTTTTCTTCTTTCTCTGCAAGCTTATATACCCATAAATGAGTATCCACATGCATCCATAAAGGTTATGCTCATATGAAGTGCACCTATTCAATATCTTCTTGTATCTTATGGATAGGATTCCATTACAGGGGTGGTATATCTCTATGTGTTTAGCCTTTAAGGTTAACCTTGGTAGTTAATCTTAAATGCTACAAGTACAAAGAATTGGTTCCCAAATCTTGCACTATTTGCAATTATCTCATGAAAGGTCTACCCAAGATCATTTCATAGACATGATTCTTTGCAAATTCACATACGAAAAAGGTATGACCATACTCTTTAATGCTCTTGACTACCTCTGTGTTTCTAAGTATAACTAACTCTTCATTTCTAATCATTATCGTGGGATCTCTCATTTGAATAGACTTTGATTCCCAAGGGCCTTTTAAATGAGGCAAATTCTATAAGGAATTAGATTCAAAGTCTAATCTTTCGCTTGATTGCACATGTTCTTGCTCTCCGTAGATAGAGGGAATGTCTTGAGGGAGTTGAGCATGAAGATCATCTATTTCTTGAATGGGTGGTAAATTCATTTGTTCCATGCGCCATTTTTCTTCTTGAATTTCTCTCAAGAACTCTTGTGAGTACTTATTGATTGAAGAAATAATTTTGCCCTCAGACGAATTAGGAACGTATGACTCTACTTGCAATAATTCTTCTCTGTTGCTCTCAATTGTTTGAGCCTTTTCAGGTGCTAAATTATTGGGGTTAGATGCTATTTTCTCTAATCTATCTAATAGTCCTTGAAAGCACAACTCTGGTTTGACTAGGTTACTCTAATTGAAGAGTTGGATAGCCTTGAACATAGCTTGAGCTAGTTCTACCATTTAATGCACAACTTTGTTCTTTCTACCTCTAGGTCTACTCTGGGGTAACCCTTGTCTAATTTTTTTGCATTGGGTCTTTCCCTTAGTCGTGCCCAATAAGCCTTGGACATCATATCCAAGTTTTTTGGGATGGGATCTACTAGAATTGATCTTGACTTTGGAAAAGGTGAAGTCTCTAATGGGACTTGTGCTGTCATTTCCACAATCTTTATCTTGGTCTCTTATAGGCTACCTTCTAGGTTTGCTAACTTTTTGGACCATTTTATTGTTATTCTCTCTCTAGAGTCTCTCCATGGCTTGGTTTTCTTTTTTCTAGACTCCCCTAGCTCACTAGAATTTGAGCCTTTCTCTTGTTCCCTTGTTGCGCTTGTTGTAAAGACAGATCCCAAGTGACTGCCTCAATGGGCACTAAAGTGGGTGGTGATCCATTTGAACCTTGTACTATGCCTATCACATTAATTGGAGTTATCTTCGAGGCATTAGTGAGATTCTTGAGACACTCATGTATAATATGTTGTTTACCATACTATGAAAAATATCCTTGAATGGTAAGATAGTGTGGTTGACCTGCTGGTGGGGGGTGGGCATTCACCTATGAAATGGTCTCATTGGTATCTATAGCAAGGTCCTCTAGGGGCCTTGGGCCTCATTTGTCTTATTTGGGGACTAGAGCTAGGATTTGCATGCATCACACTGGAGTATTTGGTTCCCCATTGTACTCTTGTGTTGGGGTTTCATAGTGATAAGTCTCTGTATGCTCTGGTGAATCCATGTAATAGGTAGGAATGTTGTTTCTATGAGATGAATCAAAACTATTGGCATTAGGATCCTTCTTCATGATCAATGTAAAACTACTACTAAAGCCCTATCAAGGTTCTCTTTTATCATCGCCTATTTGATTGATATCACATTGGTAGGGGGAAGTTGTGGTCTAGGTTGTGCCTAAAACTATTGCTGGTAATTTTGTTGTGGCCAATAGTAGGGTTGCTACTGATATTGATTTGGATATCTATATGGCTACTGACGTGGCTTGTAGTAGTTCTGTCTAAATGCCTGCTTGTTATATGGACAATCTTGCACCACGTGGTTTGTGTATTTCCTCTTTATGATGCAATAGTAAGAGCCTGGAGCTATGGAATTATGGTTTTGCATTGGACAAGCATTAGACATGTGATCACCGTTGCAAGTGTAGCAATGTTTAATGGCAGTGACCTTTGATGTTTCCTATTCCCGAAACTTCCTCTTAGCTTTTGTGCCACTAACTAAACTAGTTCCTCCACGGAGGGTGAAGCTTTGGATGTAACATTATCCAAGCAATCTAATCCTTTGTAGAACTTGGACAACTCTAACTCTTCTCGTAATTTATCTTCTATATCTATGCACATTCTCACACATTGTTCTAGGGTATTTAGCTCTCTTAAGTACACATAAGATCTCAATTTCCACTCAAGGGACCATATAAGAACAATGATACCTACTTGGCCCATGTAGGTAGCTTTGGGCCTAGACATCTCTCTATGTATTGCCCGATTCTACGTTCTAGTAGCCTTATTGTCTTTTTGGGAATCTGCTTGAAATTTTGGATCAAATATGAGGTGTTGTGCATGATTCCGCTCTTGGGGAACTCAGCAATGAGAGCATCTAAAAGTTGCATGATATCTCTAAAACAGCCTCACCTTGTTCTGCTCTCAATACTTGCTTCAACTCGGTTGTGTGATCATAGGGGTCTCTTGTGCCATCAAAGTAATCCTTCATGGTCTTAACCACCTGCGAGGGTCCCAATATCCTTCAATTTGCTTAGTATGAGGCTTGTCTACTTTGAATTTCCAAAAGGCTTCCTCAGTCATCATGTTTACATATAATTCTATGAAAGTGCTATCCTCGGGTATCTTTGTGGTAGCTATGATTCTGGTAAGCACCGACTTCTTCCTAGGAGTGGAGGGGATCTCAATTGGATCTCCCTCTTCTGAATCTGGAACCTTTGACTTTGGAAAAATGTTCCCAAAGTCATCTGTCCACTCGAGGTGACTCGTAACCACATACATAGTTGCATGTTATCTATATAAGATCCATTCTTAAACATTACCACTGAGTGATTGAATCCATAGCTGTGCTCTAGGTTCCTCAATTGTACTACTCACCTTCTCAAACTATCCTCATAGATGCGAGCGCCTAATCAATTGGTTCGAATGTACTCCTACCGAGTCTTGTAAGGTCCTTCTTGTGTCTCTAAGTGTGTAGCCCTATTGTTATGAGCTGATCTTTCCATATGTTATCTGACTCACTGGTCTCATGGCTATCACTTGACTAGGGATTACTTAATTGCTTAGACCCAAACCTGGCCGCGTGGTTGATACTAGCTTCCGAAGATCTTAGGAATTGTCAATCCACCTTGTCGAGGTACGTGCCTGATCTAAGGTTCATGAATTATCCCAACTTTCTTTTCTTTACCCCTTTGTTATTCGCTTCTTAATATGGGTTCGCTTATCAATTCACTTGTTGATTTATTTTCCTTTTTTATTTCTTGTCTAGATGCATCATCGTCAAGCATATTTGCCATTGTTTCACTTGATCGTGGGTTTTCACCTTATGTTCTTTACCCCTTAATGTTATCACAACTGCAACTACTTTAGGTCTTGTACTTGAGTTCCTTAAATATCTTGGACTTGAGGACTCCTATTGTTACCTTATGTACTATTACTAGCACTAACATGTTAGCCTAGGCTAGCATTGACCAAGGAATTTTTGTGAATTTCCAACCTTAATTCACTTGATTCTTGTGCTTTGAATAGCCCAAGAACATCTCCTAAGCCTTGCTAGATATGTTTGACCCTTGGCACGAGCCTCGATTGCTTGCTCTATGGCTTTGTAGATCCTGAATCCACCAAAAAACTTTAGAGATAGACCAATTTGAAGTCATAAATTAAAAACCTAATTTTTTTCTCATGTAAATTATCTGTCATAATAAATTGGTTTTGTTGCGATAGAGCAATCTATCACAATAGATTGGTTCTATCGTGATGTCATGTGGGCGTCTGTCTCAATAGAGCACTTTATCACGTGGAAGGTCTATCCTAATAGACGGGGTCTATCATGGGGGGCATCTGTCGCAATAGAATAGATGGTCTATCACGATAGAGTGTTCTATTGTGATAGATGGTTGTCTGTAGCAATAGCAAGTCTCTATCATGGATATCAATCTGTCATGATAGATGTGTGTCTATCATGCTGGATGAGTCTATCATGACAGACAGTTGATCTATCGTGACAAACGAGGTCCGTCGGCGTTGGTCTACTGTGATAGACTGGTCTGCCACGATGGACAGGCCTATCATGACAGAGGGTGTTTTCACCATAGACCGGGTTTGTCACCTATAGTGAGTTTTTGGCTTGCCACAATGGAACCAAAAACTTGGAGTTATTAGTATGTCGTGATGGGGCAAAAAACCCTGAGTTTGTTGGTGTCACTCTAAACAAGGATGAGCACCACATCAAGGAAATCCACCTCCTTAATTTTTTGGAGACATAAGGAGAATATGACGATCGTCGTGAATGAGTGATGTGCGCAAAGGTGAAGGTGAGAAGCACTCTAGGTGCACACATACATACATAGAAACAAGAGAAGAGATAATGGAAAAAAGATCAATTCTATTCATTAACAAGAGCCCTCTTACAATCTCATTCAATCTCCAAGAAGCCAACCTCAAAAATGATCTATCTTGCTCTTTTTATAATTTTCTAGGAGTTTTGACCAGTTTCAAACCTAGTGCTTGACATAATTAAAAATTAGGTCCTAAACTACTTTTGAGGCATCTAATGAACTCTAAAAATCATGAAATTCGGTATGTGGGTTCTACCTAAGCTCCTCAAGCTCAAGGAATCCTCGGCTTCACAAAATGGAGCGGTAATCTACAAAATTGGGGGTTTTTATGTTACAAAGTTAGTTATAAAAATCATTGTTGGAAGTTTAAATGACCCTCATAAACATCTACATGGGCTATACTTAAAATCTCCACAGGCCAAGAACAGCTCTGATACCACTATTAATATGTGCTTTTGCTAGGATCTCCAGCCATGAACTCGAAGTACGTCCTCACCAAGGTTGCATATAGATGTTCTTTGTCCACTCCAAGACACATCCGAATATGATCACATACATATGGAAATCTCACAAATTTCAGCTTCTTCCTTCGAGCTTCACATATCCAGTGAATCCCCCCATGGTGCCCTTAATAATATGGCAAATGATTAGATAGAGGTGCTCACGAAATTTATGAAGCACTGCAAAAGAATCAAGCCCTCTAAAAATCTATATATTTTTAAATATCTGGGAAGTACTCTTCATTTCTCTTTGAATTGGAATGCCATCCATTAAAAACCGATCTCACACAAGAGAGTTATGGCCAAAAAAAGATTGGCATATACATACATGACCTTTGAGAGGAGTGGCGGGTGAAGATGGGTTTTTTCCCCTGTTTTTGGGGGGAGGTGGGGGGTTTGGAGAGCCCATAGTGCTTCCCTCTGCAGTTTCATGAGGATTCCTGTTTTCCATGTTAGTCTATATGTGCTACTCTGCAATTGTATAATTACCTTGGTAGTTTTTCACATAATACATCTATTTGAACTCCCCTGAATTGGAGGTTTGCACACATTCATATACTTGTGTGTATTTGAGGAGGCATGGAATTCTACCTCCTATTCTCTCAAGCACACAACAAAGAGGCCCACATGTAGCTCCAATAATCCCTTTAACATTTCTTTCCAACTTTCATACTATAAATAGTGTTATTTCATCATTGTGCTAAATTATAGCAAGAGTGGAGGAGCATGACAAGAGCTTCTCTCATTTCAGCTGAACCTCCATTAAAAAAAAAGGAGCTCCTCTCACCTCATTGTGCACATATAAGCTGAGGGTTTCACACCTATGATCTATCATACTTGCAAGCAGACCTAACGACTGAACTACCTAGCTGCCTTTGTTCGCATACATTGGCTAAGGCTCCAAGGATCATACAACTTTGCTACCATAGTTGAGTTAAACCTTTTGCAATGAGCTACAGCACCCGGACGATGCCCCTTGGACCACACACACAAAGGATAGCTCCATCATAACCCCGAGTTGCATCCAAGCATGATCAAACATGAATGAGAGAATCAAGAATCTCCCTAGGATGCCATGTGGCATCATGCCCATAACTCTGAAAATATGCTCCCACCCTTCATAATATGACTCTCTCTCTCTCTCTGTCTCTGTCTCTGTCTCTCTCTCTCTCTCTCTCTCTCTCTCTCTCTCTCTCTCTCTCTCTCTCTCTCTCTCTCTCTCTCTCCCTCCCTCCCTCCCCTATGATGATCCATTCCAAGGGAGGCCTTCTTTGCCTAGCCCGCAAGGAAACGAACAACCACAAAGTTAAAGGGGAAAATCTTCTTGAGCTACCTGAAAGCGAACAAGACTTGGTTTTTTGGCCCAAAGGTCAGATGCTGAGCAGAAGTGGGACTTAACCTAAAAAGGTGAAGGGGCGACTATCGACGATGGGCTGAACCTCTATTGAGTTGTCATCAAGTCCGAGTTGTCATTTTCCCAGAGGAAGAGTGGTTTTCCATTGCCACATACATCCATAGCCCCTTTGAGTGAGCATGCAAGATGAAGATAGGCCGGCACAACAACGGTCGGCCCAACCGTCAAGGTACAAGTCCCGCCAAGGCATTGATGGGGCGCACTCCCATTGCTAGGCATTTATCCATGATGCAATGCACAACCGACATTCCCATGAAAAAAGAGGAGCGGAAGGCTAAGCACATATGCTCAGTAGAGCATCATCACCTGAACATTAGAGGGCACTCGCAGGTGGTCCATCATCGAGATGCATGCACGGTCACCACTCCACTTATAGCTACACACAAATTGATGCAACAAGGCAAACCACCCAAGCATCAAGATGTATTGGATAGAAAACAAGGGAGGAGGCATGGGGCATGACACCCACCTTCTCTCCGACACTTCTTGTCCTCGAGAAGTTCACTTACATGCCCTTGAATGATTACCATTTGCGGTGAAGTAGAAAGAGTGAAAATTGTGATTTTTGTGAAACTCTCCATGGTGTTCTTACTCTCAAATTTTGGGGTAGTGACCATAGGTTGTCACGCGAATGCATTTCAAAGGGAAACTTAACTTATGAAAGAGGTGTGAACATAACACCGCCGATTTGGCTTAGAGCAAAGGGACTACATCGAGACGTGCCAAGCTCCACATGAGCCGGATCTTGCATAACGAACCTCATAGTTTGGGTCATAGAACATTGCCTCTACTTACATTGAATGCGCTGCTTCGATTTCAAGAACTTTTGAGAATATTCTATCATCAAAAAGATTGTCAATCCCTCTAAATCAATTCACTATTGTTCATCCACATGCCCTTGCCATCAAAAGGGTTAATTGACCATTCCACACAAGGTAGGAACCCAAGTGAAAACAAGAAGGCCCCAAACCAGTTTCATATAAAAATTACCCCATCCGAGGCACATACAATGTTTAAGGCTCCATGTCCAAATTGTGATGGGAATCCATGGCCAATTCATGAACACCCTTTTGGTTCCTTTCCAAACATTCCATAATTACTTAGAAACGATGAAGCTAAAACTACAAGCATCAACCAAGGTAATTCCAACTAAGGAAAATGGGTTTTATTGATGATCCACCTTATTACATTTCAAAAACGGCTCGCACATGCCACGCATCATTGTGCCTTACAACATGCGCCACTTATAGTGAGGAAACCGACTTATGGCACATGTCATGGACAAAGGAAACCATCGCACATGCCACGCATCATTGTGCCTTACAACATGCGCCACTTATAGTGAGGAAACCGACTTATGGCACATGTCATGGACAAAGGAAACCATCTTGAGCCTCAGATTCCATGTGATTTCTATATCTCATGAAGGGAGAAATAGAAGCTAAAATGTAGGAGAAATCTCTAACACTAGATTGCATTTAAAAATGAGTGAGTCCAAACGTACATTACTTCTATACATGAGCGTGTCAATTTCGTACTAGTTGAGGTAGAAAAAAACTTAAAAATAGGCCTAAACTAATCCAAATTGAGCTTTAAAGAATATGCTAGAGCCCTCATGCCTAGAAGTCTCCTTTCAAACCACAAAATTGGCGTTTTTACTTTGTATATGCAATCAAAAAATATTTACATTGAGTTTTTATATTCTCTTTAGACTTAGAACTGAAGAAGGGTTGTCTTCTTTGGCAAAAGAATGTCGTAGTTGGACTTCCTCTAAGTGCAAAATCTTCAACTTTGTGCATAAAATAAAAATGCATTTGAAAATGATACTAACGTGAAAAATATTTCCCCCCCAATCAAATTGTTCATTTCTAAGATCTCCCAAGTTCTTCTTTGATTGATTACTTCTTGGAGATGATCAACCTCCTTATACTCCATTCTTCTCATGATAGGTGCGAGTTTTGTAGTCTACTTATTCCACTTGAATACCCTTTGATTTGACTCCTATTGTTTCGATCTTATTTGCCATTGAGTTGCATAGATTTCAGCCGACACAAGTTGTGCTTGAGTTGGTGCTTGATGATATCCATGAATCATCCACCTCATCTCAAAGAAATCAGTATCAAATTCCTCATCAGATGTCTTCTTGTGTGGAGAGAAGAGGTATTGTAATCAGATGTCTTCTTGTGTGGAGAGGAGAGGTATTGTAATCAGTCTGAATGCTTGTTGTGGCCTCCTCTCCAATGTCTCAATGAGATCAAGAAGTAATAGAGAAAGTCCAAATTGAAAGCCCACCATTTTCAAATGAGGCATACAAACTTCAACGAACGTAGTAAGATAGGTTTCTAGCATGCCAAAAATCTTAAGAAGCATCTACCATGTTGGATCAAGAGTGTTGTGAAGGATGTTTCTCCAAAATCTGAACATGCTTAGCATATATCTAAGTTTAATCGTCTCATCGATAGGTGGTGTAATGTATAAATAATTAAGCCAAAAGTACTTCTTTGGATCATTTTCTCACATTCTATCAAATACATCCCAATGATGATGCCATGCCACTACAGAAATGTCTCATGGTGTAGCAAAAATTCAGACTGGCCAACTATCATCTCTTCCTTGTTGATGTAGAATCGCTTTGGCTCAACTCTCATATTGCATGCATCATTAGGCATGATGTCAATATATTCTTCCTTGTCTTTCTTCGCACCATTCAAAGGCAAGACGTGGAGTGGTGAATATGGATGTTTAATGTTTATTGGGTATAGTTTAGCCACCTAATCAATAGACTTTGATCCAAAATTGTGTCTTTGTACTCTTTGAACATATTGAAAGTCAATCTGTTGCTATATATGGCTCAACATGACTCATTCTTGTTGTGACTTAGTTGGTAATTCGATGGCTTCTTCTTCCACTAAATCCAGAATATGGATGTTCAATTCCACTATTTAAGGTTTTGGTGGACTTGGTTTCTCAAAATCGTGTTTTTTCCACTACAAGAGCCTTTGATGTACTTGCCTAGTCTTGACTTAACATTGCAACAAGTCCTTCGAGTTCTATGACCTTCGTGAATAAGCATGCATTTTCCTGCTCTTGTAGATGGAGAGACTGCTTCAATGTCATGATGATCACCTCTTTGTCTTGGATTTGGCATTGATAGATCTTATCTTTCTTAGGGGTGGTGGTTAATGCCTTGGCTTCTAACAGATTAGGGGGTCACTCCTCCTTGAATAATAAATCTCATAGAATCTTCATGGATTCTTTCATGTGCTCGTTCTCTTGTAATAATTATTGCCCTTGCTTGTTGAAATATTTTGAATGTCAAAGGTCTAAATAACTAGATTTTTTATTGTCTTCCACTTCTTTATTCAATCCTTAAAATGTTTGCAATGCAAAATCACACACCATTGTAATGATCTCTTGAGATTTGTAGACGTGTTGGAGGTTCATTTGGTACTATTGAACTTGAGCATGGTGCTTCGTCACTTGCTCTTTGAGAGCACTAGCATGATTTTTTTTGAGATTGCAGCAATGATTGACTTAATGGCACTAGATGCCTCATCAATGGTTGACGATTATGGTGGTGGTAGAATGAATGGTACTGGGGATGAAAAGGAGATAGGAGTGTGCAATAAAATGGTTAATGGATAAGGGGGTTGGGAAGATGTGGGTGTGAATGGAGTGGTCATGATTATATCTATTGTGGTGGTATGACTATAGAAGTGGGTGCAACGGTAGAAACTATGAGTGTGATTGATCCATATCAACTTTTTAAGGCACTAGATGCCTCATCCATGGTTGATGATTATGGTGGTGGTAGAATGAATGGTATTTGGGATGAAAAGGAGATAGGAGTGTGCAATAAAATGGTTAATGGATAAAAGGGGGTTGAGAAGATGTGGGTGTGAATGGAATGGTCATGATGATATCTATTGTGAAGGTTGGTGGGATGACTATGGAAGTGGGTGCAATGGTAGAAACTATGAGTGTGATTGATGTGGACATGGTTAGTGTGGTCCTAGGTGATGAGTCCATATCCTTGATCTCTAGTGTATACATGGTGATGGGTGAGGTGAACAATATATACATGATATATTGATATTTTGATATTATTAGTGGGATGCATGGTGGTTTTGGTGATCGAAGAATGGGAGCTATTGAAATCCAATGATAAGTCTTCATAAAAATCATGTGCATCCAAGATGTCATGATCCAGGTTTCTTCTACCTAGCATTATAGTGTCAATATGATTGAGGGGTCCCATGAAAACTGAAGAATGTGGGGGTAGTGGAGGACTTTTTGTGACTACCCCTTCATTATCTGGGATGTGCAAGCATGTTCTATTGATGGTACAACTTCCATTTTATCGGTACTTGTATAACCTTTGCATTATCATAGCCAATGGATTTTGGAGCTAGTTAAGCTATTAAGTATAGATATTTATGGGTTTCAAAGCTTCTACAAATTTCTCCTTGCCTTTACCCTTGCTTTGGTACTCAACATATCTCTTTTGTGTGGTAGTTAGATTGGGCAGTTCCCTTGTTCTAGTGCACCATCAAGTTGAGTGGTCATTTCAATTACTACTTGATAGTCATATGGTTCTTCACGTCTAGGGAGGTTATGGGTCCTTGGGGAGCATGAGAATGATGCTGAGGAAGATTCAATTGAAAGGTCCATTTAATGCCCTATAATTTCATTGGTTATTTTCTTAATTGTTGTGAGGTCTTGTTGATGATTAAGCTATGCAAAAACTCTTCTGCCTTAAAGTTCCTACTCGAATTTTTAATTTAGGCCTTTCCAATGAAACAATTTCTATATAGTTTTTTTGCCTCCCATATCAATACTCTTTTTTTTTAGAGTACAATGAATTTGGAAAGACACACACACCTGACCTCGTAAGGTAGAGGCACCCATCTTGGGGAACTCTGAGGCATCCAACCCCCGACGGGACTTGAACCCTGGCCATCTGCCTAGGAGTACAAGACACATCCACTAAACCACGCCCACTGGATCCCATATCAATACTCTTGCAAGGAGAAGTGATCATCAAACTTTCTGCCTCAATTCTTGTAGGAGCCAATGCCCAAGCGTTGCCTTCAGCCAATGCATGATTGATCAATATAGTCAATGCTTGGGTAGTCTATAGAGTAAGTTTTGATCCCCATTTATCATAGCAGATTCCCAATTGTTATACAATCTATTCAATGATGTCTATCCTCTTGTTGGTGCAAAGAGAAAAAGACATGGCAATGTATATGAACTTGTTGGTGCATCATTCTCACCTCATGATCAAGCTTTGGTTGTCCGATATATTTAAAGGTTTTAAGAGTTATGCTCTCTCCTTGGCTGACACTTCTACATCTTTCATGGTGATCCTAGGTTTCATTGTGAATGCCTCTCCAATGACTTTGGAAGGAGCTCTATAGATCTCAATTGTCTCTTAAAATTTATGACATAAAAGCCTAGATATCCTCAATTGCCTAGAAATGTTTTAAATGTCTTAATAGCCTCCAAGCACTCAACTACCTTGGGAAACTTGTCCATTATGTAGAAGACCATCATGATAGTCTTTACGTTCTTTGTTCCCTTCAATAATCATATTGGTCACATAGAAGTAGTTGTTCTTAGATATGTTGTGAGATGCATTTGTGAGGCAATGGGCTTGAGCTACATTCACATATCTTGGACATAGATATATGGATTTCATGACAACATGATGTTCGACTTCATTCTGCTCTTGTATCAGATGAGCATTCCTTGCACTCTATGTCTCCTCTTTCGCCTTATGTTGGCTCACTTGAATTGAGATCCAAAATGGCTCTAGTTTGTCACTTCGCTTAGACTTCTGAAGGGAGCTAGAACCTAGATCCTTGTTGAGACATTATGGCTGCAAAAATGATGATGATATTAGAACAAGTGCTAGAAAATAAGTTATCATGATAGTCATTCCACCACAACGTGCTTGTTGACCAACTCCTTTGTTGAACTTTTTGTTTTGTCTCTTTCTCTTTCCCCCTTTTTTTGGCAACCCTCTTCCAAAGCCTTCTCTCTATTATTTAAACTTGGTAAAGAATAAAGATTTCCAATGGACAAAAGAATAAAGAGAATATAATGAGGATGGTGAACAATCTTCACCCCTTCTTGAGTGAGTCATGGGGTTGTTTTGGTTTAGAGATCACTTGTCCTAACCCTTTTTTTTGATAAGATATGGAATGCAGAAAATACGTGAGTGGCTCTTTGGGAGCCCACTTCCAAGAACTAGTGACTTGATGAGTCTTTGGATTTACAATGGGCTAACTAATTAATATGGAATGTAGAAGATAGGTGAGTGGATACTTGGGAACCCACTTCCAAGAACTAGTGATTCGATGAGTCTTTGACTTTACAATGGGCTCAATAAGTAGATGTGATTTTGCATATTTTTCTGGTCTCATCCTACAGTGACGAAATGAATTAGCTTTATTAAGCATCATAATAGGAGTTTGATTCCTAGATGATGGTGTGCCCTACAAAATAGTGTGAAAAAGATGTCCCTTTGCTAAGGCTTTGGGGACCCATATCAAAGCTCAATGTTGTTGACTTTGAATCAATTTCTTAGGAACCCAAAGTATTAAGGATTCTTGATCATGGTTTCTTTTGTTGATAGGCATCATCCTCTTGAGAGGTGGAGTTGTCTTTTGAACCCATGCATACTTGAGCTATTGTGGTCGATTTGAATTTCAAAGCTTGCAACTAGTGTTAGTGGATTTTAATGTAAGTTCTTCAATGAATAAGTGGTTTTCCTTGGAAAATACATGTAGCTATGGGAATTATAAGTTATTTGTATGTGACCATCAACTTTATTTTTCCATAGTTTTGTTCTTCTAATTTGTTTGTTTCTAACATCCTTTCTATTTTTGGCTCTTCTCAACCTTTCAAGCATCTCTTTTGTGAGAGGTTATCTATATAATTTTACTCTACATCTACTGATGTAGTTTGGAAATACCTCTCTCTCTAACATTGTAAGACTAATGGCACCTCATGAGCATATTCTATTTCTCATGAGAGGTCCATGAAATTGCTTCTATAATTTCTTACCATGTTGCTTGAGGATGTAGACTAATACTAGATCACCTTCTTTAAATCCTTTGCCTTTAACATGAGCATCATAATAAGCTTTCTATCTAAGTTTTTTAGTGTATATCCCTGCAATAAATCTAAGTCATGTTTCTTTTAGTTTCTGTAGATTTCAATATATTGAGGCAACTCATGTCTAGCTCATTCATAATATCATAATATTTTGCAACTCGTAAGGCTGGAATAAAAAAAATCTAATGGAAGAATGACATGTTGATCTTACACCAAGCTAAATGGTGAAGCACCAAGAGTAGTCTTGTAGGCTACTCTGTAGACCCAAATAGCATGATGAATCTATTTGTCCTAGTTTTTGCATAACATTATATGTTGGATGCGAAGTTATGCAAAAAGGCATAATATTCTACATATATTGTGAGATAATCCAAGATAAAATTGTTACAGACTATTGTTGGATTTCAAGGTCTATGGAAGCACACAAACAACACAAGGAAGAAGAAAATCTCAGAGCACAACACAACACCAAATGCATTACCAAGTGAACGCACAAATATAAGTGACCTAGTTATAGGTGTATATACAAGCTGGGGGCAAAAAACCTCCTAAAGAGGGAAAAGTTTCCATGGTGGTCCTAAGTGTATTAATACACATCAATACCAAAATGTATCAACAATTCCACCTTCTGAGTGGTGGGTGAACAAGGAGCTAGCACCCATGTATAAGGAACTGCCAAGCTATGTGAAAAGAAATTATCGACAAAATGAAGTAAGCCCAAAGCTTTGCAGAAAGCTTCAAACTTCTCTCTAGGAAAAGCCTTTGTGAAAAGGTCTGCAATATTATCCTATGATGGTGTTGGCTACAAAAATTTCGACAACATTTCCCCAGGAAAATGAAGTAAATAATAATAATAATAATAATAATAATAATAATAATAATAATAATAATAATAATAATAATAATAATAATAATATATAATGATACAATGATAGACATCAACGTAGTGGTGGGCAAACCACTTTCTTAGCTCTGAAAACTTGCAAACAAGAAACTTTTCCAAAATGTGTTGTTGGGCACTACATGCCCTCATAACAATGTGCTTGTTCTTGATCCAATACCTGCAAAAGATTTTAAAACACACAAAGAAGATGCATGCATGCTTTTATGAATTAAAATAAGTTGATGAAACTTCACGTGCAGAGATGGTCATATCAAAACTAACTTTGATGCACATTCCAATGTTAATCTCATAAAATTAGAAGAGAAAATAATGCAAAATTATGAATTATGATGCAAAAGTATCCAAGTTAATGTATTTGAGATCATAAATATGATGCAAAGGTGTAAATATTAGTGCATTACTATCCCAAACGATAGTAAATATGATTAGGAACTCCTAATTATCATAATTGGACACTCAATTTACTCAAAAAGAGTTTCTTGCCAGTCAATAGCCATCTAAAAGCTTGTGTAGAGATGGCTTCCAATGGTCAAAATATGACATGTAGCAAAACAAAGCTCTTGAAGTGTAGAATCTACATCAAATTGAATTTCTTGATTTGGACCTTCCATGAGGAAGTTATGGGCAAAACAATGGAGCTAGGTGTATGGGCAGGTCTCTCTTTCAAGAGGTATGCTGAGAATTAACTTCTCTTGAAAGGTGGCTTTTAATACTCCAATTATGACATCCAGCCATTCATTGGAAAGACTTCGACTCTAGTTTCTACAACAATTCGAATAACTCAATTTGGATAAGAATTGAGTGAGTTATGGCCAAAAGAGTGCATGTAGGTAGTGAAATTGCTAGTCAAATCAAAGGAGATGTGAAGAATCTATGGTCTCTCTCTCTCTCTCTCTCTCTCTCTCTCTCTCTCTCTCCCTAGCCTTCCCCAATGACGAGTGTGCATACACAAAGCAAGATATCCCACATATGGGTTTCCAAGTGCTAAAATGGGCTAATTATAGAGGGGATTACCTTCATTCTCTTCAATCAAGTGAAGAGAATGAGCTCTCTCATAGCCATGGAGTTTAGACATGTAAGAAGCAGCTCTATTTTGTGGCCGATCAGTTGCTACCAATGACCTCTCTCCTTTGTATTGCATGCAAACCTCGCTTAGGGGAGCTCTTGAGCTTCTTGGAGTTGTTTAAGCAAATCCTTTTGCCACCAAAAACACCATGACTTCCATATCTGCTTGGTTGAACACATCCATGAGAAAAATTGAAGAAGACGATCCAAATTTTTGTGCCCTTTTTAGGAGGTTTTTTCCTTGTCTTGTATATATGCCTGTAATAATTGTCTAATTATACTTGTATATTCATTTAGTAATACACCATGTGTTGTGAAAGCTTCTTCTTCTCCCTTTGTTCTTTGCATACACAGTGGTTGGGGGTGCTAGTGGTGCCTTATATTGTTAAGTTGGAGCTACAAGAGGACTCAAAATAGGAATTACACCATAACTCAAACTTTCAACATCTTGAACACCACTTGCATCATGTATATTCTGAATGTTTGTATCTATGACAAGATTTATGTCACATAACCTTAGTAGGAGATGGTTGAACCATACCTTAAGAGAGAGGATTAGGAAGTAACCTCAACCACGACTTTTGGGGCAAGCAGTTAACCCATCATACTCCTAGCCAGGAGTTCATGAGTTCAATTCCTAACATTGGTATTAGAGCCTAGTTGAGGAACTTGGGCAACATGGAGGTAGGAAGCCTCATACATGGGCACTTGGGAAGCTTTGACCATGGATGAGTCTAAAACTGGCCACAAATGAAGGTGCATGGGCATTTGGGCACCAAGAGAGGGTTGGATAGGTTCAAAATAGGTCCATACATTAGAGTTTGGGGTTAGTGGAGGTGCTCAACCTTGGGAAGGGGCCTACCAAGTTAGATAGAAGGGTCTAGAAGTGAGCATTGAGGACTATGCTCAATCTAAGGGGGAAGGACTGTCATATAATCTTAGTAAGAGATGGTTGAACCATACCTTAAGAGAGAGGATTAAGAAGTAATTTTCAACCATGGCTTTTGTGGCAAGTGGTTAGCCCATCATACTCGTAGTTGGGAGGTCGTGAGTTCAATTCCCAATAATGTATTTCAACATCATGCACAATAATCCACCCTCCCTTTACAACCAATACATGTTGCAGCATGTATGCCCATTAAGGTAGTTGGACCATCCAACTTGTCCTCAACATCCATCATGTGAAACATCACTATTTTGAGCCATGGTAGGTGACCCTTACTCTATTCAAAACATTGGTTATTTCTCAATATATATATATATATATATATATATATATATATATATATATATATATATATATATATATATATATATATATATATATATATATATATATATGTTTGGCACAAAAGGATGAAATTGCCTTCACAATTACTCTGATAATGCATTCGAAGGTTGGATGAGCTCAATTTGATTTATGATCTATGCAATCTTAAAAAAGGTATGTTTTGAAGTATATATCAGTGAGAGTATGCTCAGCCATTTTCGTAGTAATCTGAGACAATGAGCAATGGTTGCAAGCAACACACCTTAGGAAGCGATGAGCTACTTTATAGATAAGTATTTCCTCAATAAACTCTACATAATGAAGTACAAGGTTGCATGAGACACGAAAACATCATAAGACAACACTAAATATCACAAGATTAGAACTAGAAGCCTATACTTGATTACAACGCATGGTGTGTGTGTACTTCCACATTTATGAGGCATTGCGTTGATGAGACCAAAAAGCTCTATGGAGAGGTTCGAACTTTTGTGATCGAATAAAACAAGTGCCTTACGTCTTATTTTTCCTTAAACATCTTTTGCTTGAAGGGTAATAATAAGTTTTGAAGCTTTGCAATTTGTCCAAATACTTTTCTGAATTATATGCGTTGGGTCGGTGCTAAATCAGTTATTATTCTATATCGATACGCTTCACAAGATTAGGCTCATTTTAATTAAGTTCGAGCTTTCTGTCAGGAGAAAAAACCCTACCGCTGCCATTGGGAATTTGGGAAATTGGCTCGCGTTGAGTACTTGAGGCTGTGCGTTGGTCGATGACGGAAATAGTGATTGAGTCCACTATGTAAGTTTCTTGCCCGTGCCCGGATGATGGCGCGAAAGTCATGTACTGGCATCCATTTATTTTGATCAGATTGGTTTGCACGCACCATCCGCACACGAGCTCTGGATTTTGAGTCATTAACCTCTCCCCGAGCTGACGAAACTTTATACTGTTGATGCGACGTCAGGGTTTTTGCTGGCCATGAAAGGTTTGTGAATATTCTCTGAACGGCGTTCCTGGACAACGAAATAACTGGTGGCTTCGTAGTTTATCACAGCGATGGGTTCATCACCCGCAACCGTTTTCGCTGGAGACGCAATTGCAGTGAACAGCGGTTTTCTCAATGCGAGGAATTTAGAACTGCATCCGCCTGTAGGTGGGTGGCACGGGTATGAGTACATGAAAAATGGCAAGTTGAGACCTTCGGCAATCAGGGACTTTCCTAAAGGCATAGCTCCAATCTTCCTCAAGCAGCTCGATGACCGTGAGGCCCTAGCAGCATCAGAAGAGGATTCGGGAAAGGTTCTCTTGTCTGCTGCCCCCTCCACAGGTGCGGAGAAAAATCATATTGATGTAGCCGATAATGCATTTCTGACAGGAGAGAACGACAAAATGTGTTCGTCCTTTGATAGAAAAAAGCATGATGCGACACCTGCCCAGAAATCTGAGACATTTTCAAAGCTTGAGAGTAAACAGGATAATTCATTAAAGAAACCTAAAGCTGCCCAATTAAAGAGCAAGAGAATTCCCTCATCCTCGCCCCCAGCTACTGATAAACAGGTCAATGCAAAGGATAAAGAGAAACAGCTTCCAAAGGCAGTGAATCATGTTCGAAATATGCCCACAAAGGCTGTCAAATCTATTGAAAAAGAGTCAGGTGCCGATAAAGTACTAGGTACAGATGACGTTCAGAGAGAAAGTATGGTAGAGGGTGTTCAAGCATCCACAATACCTCAAGCCATCAAATATTCTGTGCCTGAAAATGAATCATCATTGCCAACTGCGTTGTTGCAAGAGGAGCAGGTGGTATTGGATCGAACAAAGGAGATTTCCATGGATCATTTTGAATTGGTGGAGAAGGAAGGTACAGAGATGCAACTTTCAGGCATGAAGTTGCTTGATTCATATGCAGAGAAGGAACGAAGAGTTGATGAGAAACAAGCTGAAAATGAGAATCTGACAGGAATCGAGGAGAGCAAGCAACCTCTGTCAGTCGAAGATAAATCAGGAACCCAGGATGTTCCAGATGATCAAGGAGTAAAGCATGAAGCACTTCCGAAGGTTGCTGATCAGAAAAAGAACTCACATCCTGCGAAAAGAAAGCCAGCCATTCGAGATATGGTAGAGCCCTTACTGCACACAAAGAACAAGATAGAAGAACCAGTTGAAAAAGTGCATGTTACAGAACTTATGGAGGCAGAAGTGTCTCCAGCCAAGTCTATGGATATTCAGGAAGACAATGCAGCCACAGATAACAGCAAAATGAATAGAAATAGTGGACAAAAGAGAAGATTGGTAGAAGAAGTGGGTTCTAGTGAGAAAAGCAAAAAGCTCAAGCCGTCAATTGAAGTGCAGGCCCAATCTAAGTCCAGAAATAAGGAACCTCCATCTAAGTCAACACCCAAGTCTCAAAAGAAGTCTGCAACCCCTTCAGAATCATCCAAGAAAGTAAGACGCTCATCACTGAAGTCAGTAGATCGAGCAGTAGCATCCATTACAGGGGAAAAAGATGCAAGGAATCTGTTTTTACAAGCACTGAGAATGTTTGATGCAGTTCGGCGGAAGTTTTTGCAAGATGAAGAGATACATGGGAAACAAGCAAAAGGAGCCAGAGCTGATCTACAAGCAGCATCTCTTCTCAAAGATAACAATGCTTCTCCGAATCACCAGAAATCTTATGGACCAATACCAGGCCTTCATGTAGGGGACATCTTTCTTTTCAGGACAGAACTTTCATTTGCAAGGGTGCATGGTCCTATACAGGGTGGTATTGAGTACTTAACCACAAAGGATTCTGAATTCAATGCTTCTGTTGCAGTAAGCATCATATCTAACGTGGGCCAAGATGGTGAGGACAATGGTGATGAGCTCTTTTATACTGGTCAAGGAGGAAGAAGTGCTGATAACAGGCAGATTGCTCATCAAAAGCTTGAAAGGGGAAATTTGGCAATGGATGGAAGCAGAAAGTTCAAGACACCAGTGAGAGTGCTTCGAGGTCTGAAGGATATGAACAGTCCTACTGGTAAAGTCTATGTATATGATGGACTCTACAATGTGGAAGAGACATTGACTGCAAAAGGTTCAGGTGGTTTTGATGAGTTTAAATTTAGGCTTCAACGGATGCCTGATCAGCCTGAGCTTGGATTTAACATGCTAAAGCTAGCAGCTGATTTAAAGAGCCAGACACCATCTTCTCGTAAGCATGTGGTCATCGAAGACATTTCTAAGGGAATGGAAAGCCAAGCTATCTGTGTGGAGAATATGATTGATGATGAAACAGGTCCAACTGAGTTCAAATATTCCACCAAGTCAATCTATCCTGACAGTTTGAAGGACCTGAAGCCTCATAGTGGATGCAAATGTAGTGGTATTTGCTCTTCTGCCAGCAGCTGCAGTTGCTTTGAAAGAAATGGGGATGAATTTCCTTACTTGAATGGTGGAAATCTTGTGAGGCAAAAGGATTTCATTTTTGAATGTGGTAGCCATTGTTCATGTTCTTCAGGTTGTCGAAACAGGACACCTGAGAGGGGACCAAAGTTCCGTCTTGAGGTCTTTAAAACAGTAAATAAAGGGTGGGGTGTCCGTGCATTAGAGATGATTCCTGCAGGAAGTTTTGTTTGTGAGTATGTTGGAGAAGTGATTGCCAAAGAGGAAGATGCAAAGAACTGTAGTGATAAGAAACATATGTTATTTACAAGGTGGTTACCAGGCACCACACTCTGGGGGGAAGTACCAAGTTCAATACTGGACAGGGCATCTTCGACAATCAGGCCAGATGCTGGTAAACCTGAGTTTGTCATTGATGCAGGTCGAATTGGCAATGTTTCTCGATTCATCAATCATAGCTGCTTACCCAATTTACTTTTACAAAGGGTGTTTTCTGATCATGAAGATGTGCAATACCCTCAATTCAAGTTTTTTGCCGTTGATAACATTCTTCCTTTGAGAGAGCTCACTTTTGATTATGGCCATCCACCACTAGATGTGGAGCAGGAGAGAGAAGAAATAGAATGTTTATGTGGAAGTTTGAATTGTAGGGGTAAGTTGTATAGCTGAAAATGCCTTAAATGGTGTATGTATCAAGCTTCTGCAGGTTCTAGGAAGAGTTGACGATTTGAATGTATCAGTGATGTTACTGAAATGTCAACACTCCACAAAAGATCAGAATAGATTTGGAAGCATGATGTAGTTTATGCGATGTTGGAGCCATTTATGAGGTCAATGGCTCATCTTTTTCAGGCATAAAGTTCTTGGAAGCCTCGATTTTTTTGGTCCTCTTTGAATCTTTGGTGCCTTTGAATGTGACAGGGAACTTGAGCGTGTGGAATGATAGCTTATTTTGCAAATGAACAATTCCAGAGTGGGTAAAAGATACTTTCTGCTGTATGATCTTCTATTCTAAAAGTTTTCTGTAGTGCTGCATTTCATGCTCCCCTGTTCCCTTTACAACCCCCTACTTCCCGTTTCCCTCTTATGTCCATAAGTACATGTGAACTTGCCGTTTTACGAGTATGCACTCATCAGTAGATACTAATGCTTCTTGGTCACATTTGATAAGGTTCCATGTGGAAAAGTTTCATTATTTACATCTTTTTGAATGGTTATTTTATGAATATGAAAATTGTGACAATGTTATGCGTTAGAAATGCCCT
This sequence comes from Ceratopteris richardii, assembly GCA_020310875.1. Taxonomy (NCBI): domain Eukaryota; kingdom Viridiplantae; phylum Streptophyta; class Polypodiopsida; order Polypodiales; family Pteridaceae; genus Ceratopteris; species Ceratopteris richardii. The sequence continues at coordinate 20,255,321 of CM035418.1, read as the reverse complement.
TTTTCTATATTGCTCTGTCTTAATGGGCTTTTAGAAATCCTGGTACAAAAAATTGTACATTATTTTGGAAACATACATTGGAGCACATTCGGTTGATATATATTTCGAAGGGTTCTGTTTTATGGTGAATGTGATTATTAATGTTTCTAATTGGATTTTACATTGTATATTTTGTCCGTGTATTTTCATAAAAATAGATAAACTACTACGTTTCCAATTTTTAATCGTCGTGTCCACCTATGTTTCTATCTTTTTATTTTTCAGTCTATCTATGTATCTATCTTTTATCTTCCCATCAAATATCTCTACCTATCAATGTTCTATCTACCAATTAACCTCTACCTACCTACGTATCTACCTTCTCGAAATAGAATAGACCATAGTAGAGTTTTTCAAGGTTATATAATGTTTTCCTATTATTTTTCTCCTTTATCTGGAAAAGGTGGAGGTGCAAGTTATAGGTAGGATTCAATAGATGGATCCTAGATAAATAGAGATAGAAGGATAGGAAGATGCAAAAATAGAAACATAGGAAAGATAAGGAGAAAAGGCTAGATCAGTAGGTAGCTAGACAAGGATAAAAATTTAGATTGATAGGTGAGGGGATCAAGAACATGCTGTCTAGTAGGATGCCATTGAATAACATCACGAATGGTGACACATTATGGACCAGAGCATGCAAATTAGAGAAGAAGCCATCTCACAGTGAGGAGGGGCTGAAGTTAATGCCCTAAACTTGACTATTGCTTGAGAAGGACATCATGAAGTAGAGCAGCTGGGAAGAGCAGGGCAGGCATGTTCTTTCATTGCTTATCTTGAAGGGAATCTGGGAATTTCTGGATTGACATTGTGGGAAGAATGGTTGCATTGGAGGAGCTTGGCTTTTTTCTGTTTTTGAGAACAAATCTATCATCTGGATACAGATGGATGCTTTTTTGTGTGCGGGGGAGGGAGAGGGGGAGGGGGGGGGAGAGAGAGTGGAGTCATATTATAAAGGGTGGGCGCATATTTTTGGAGTTATGGGCATGGTGCCACATGGCATTCTAGGGAGTACCTACCACTTATGTGTAGAAGAGAGAGGAGTTGAGCGAGATTCAGGGATTCTCTGATTCATGTTTGATTATGCTTGACTCAGCAGGGGGGGGGGTGTGTGTGTGTGGTCCACGGGCATAGTCCGGGTGCTGCAGCTCATTGCAAAAGGTTTAGCTCAAGAATGGTATCAGAGTTGTATGGTTCTTGGAGCCTAAGCTCATGTATGTGAACAAAGGCAGCCAGACAGTCCGTCGCTAGGTCCGCCTTCAAGTACAACAGAGCATAGGTGTGAAATCCCTCAGCTTATAGGCGCACAAAGAGGTGAAAGGAGCTCTTGTCATGCTCCTCCACTCTTGCTATGGTTTAGAATGATGGAATAGCATACTTTTAGTAGAAGTTGGAAAAAAAGGTTAAATTTGATCTTTGGAGCTCCTTGTGGGCCTCTTTTTGAAAAGGGGAGGAGGGAGGTGTCACATTCCCTCACCTCCTGCCTGGTTTTTCTATCCAGCCCACCTTTGTGCTTGGGTGGTTTGCCTTGTTGTTCCAAATTGTGTGCAACTATAATAGGAGCAGTAATCGTGCATGTCTTTGAACGATGGACTAGTTAGGGGTGCCCTCTAAAGTCAAGGGGATGACACACTACCGAGCATACGAGCCTTCTCTTCCACACTAGTCATGGGAATGTTGATTGTCCCTTGCATCACGGGTAGATGCTCGGCAATGGGAGAGCCTCATCAATGCTTTGGCGGGTCTTGTACCTTGATGGCCGGGTCGGTTGGCGCCGGGTTGGCCCGTCTTCCTCTTGCCCACTCAATGAAAAGGGCTATAGATGTGTGGCAATGGAGAGCCACTATGCCTCTTGGCAAATGGGAACTCGAACAACTTAACACGGGGTCTGCCCGCCATCGGTCATTGCCCCTTCACCTTTCTTGATTAAGTCTCACTTTCGCTCGGCATTTGGCCTTCGAGCGAAAAGATTAAGTCTCACTTGCTCTCGGGTAGCTCAAGGGGATTTGCCACTTCAACTTTGTGGTCGTTTGTTTCCTTCGGGCATAGGCCATGTCATAATACTTGTCCCTTAGGGGTGGCGGCTTTTGTAAGTGCAACGGAAATGGGGAGCAACATAGGGAAGTCCCTTTGTACTCCTTCGTGGGTGGGTGGGTAGGGTATAGAGCTAAAACGGTGAAGCTTCCATGTGTCGAAACACAAATGTGCACTCAACCTGCTTTCTGATAGTAAGACTTGTCATGTGCAAATAAGTTATATCTTGTTTGAGTCTCCCCGAGCTAAACCAAAATTAGAAAAGCAAAAAGGCCAATGTAAACATGTTCTCTTACGAGGGAAATCACATTAGCTAGGGTAGTGAGCACCTTGAGTCCAAAAATTATGGACGAAAATAGTCTCATCTTTTACTCTTGTGTCGGCATGCCAAGAGCCATTTTAAGTGGAAATGGTGTGCTACACGCGGGGCCGTTTTGGGCCGGGGCATGCATTTTGTGAATGGTGGCCAATGGGTTCGTGGTCTTGCTCTCTTGTTCACTCTATATATGGATGCTTCCCGTGGTCCTTCGTGGTTAGGGCAAAATTTCAAATGAGGTTGGCTGGCATGATTGTAAGTTGCTTTATGAGCTGCATAGTCATGCCTTGGATAAAATGTAGTGTGGGCTTTCCATAGGCCAGTTTCATTTGTGGTCAGCAAGTATATAAGCCATCACGTCATAGCTTCGTGAGACTATAAGTCAACAAAACACAATCTGGTACATGCCTAAGGTTGGGGGACGCATGTGGGTTCATTCGTGGCTAGGGTTGGTTGTAAGGGCTTTGTCTAGCTTGCATGCATAAATCGTTTTGTGCAATAAGTTGTTTCAACACGCAGTAACTCGTGCCATAAATCATGAAAAATATGTGTTGTCAGGGGAGCACTAGATTGTGCTCTCTAACTACACTAGACAAGAGTTCGGAAATATACTTCTGATTACAAGACCACCCACGTAGAGAAATAATACAAGAATATGTAGATGATACAAGAAGTCCCACAACCCGAGATTGATAGGTATGGAGAATTGGACTAATCGCTCCCAAGGCAGAATCTGATGCATTTGTCTCCAGGAAAAAAGGCTTGGTAGAATGAGGGTGAACTAGAATTGGTGCAATGGTGAATGATGATTTCAGGGTGTGAAAGGCTTTCTTGGCATCTTCATTCCATGAGAATTTTGTGTTTCTTGTAAGCTTTGTAAGAGGTGTCACTATCTTGGAGTAATCTCTGATGAATATCCTATAAAAACTGGCAAACCCTAGAAAACATTTTACATCACAAACACACAAAGGTGACTACCAATCAAGGATTGTCTCGATCTTCTTAGGGTCCATAAAGATTCCTTTCTCTAATACAATGTACCCTAAAAACCACTTCTGTCCGATGGAAAGAGCACTTCTCCAATTTTGCATATAAACCTTTTTCTCTTAGTATCTCTAGGACTATCTTTATATGAGATTCGTGATCCTCTAGATTTTTGGAGAATATCAAGATATCATCAAGGTATATTACCACAAAATCATCTAAATACTCTCGAAAGATATCATTCATCATATGTTGAAAGAGAACTGGGGCATTTGTGAGACCGAGTGGTATAACTAAATATTCAAAATGTCCATACCTTATTCGAAATGCTATCTTCCGTTCATCTCCTTCTTTGATGCTAACAAGATTGTAAGCTCTGGGGATAGTCTATAGATTGGTCCGAAGGGTGCTTATGCTCCCTCTTGAAGTTCTATGGCACAATCATAAGGTCTATGCTCTGGGAGGATATCTGCATTCTTCTTCTCAAAGACATCTTGAAAATCTTGATACTAATTGGTAGCTTTACTGGATCATCTTTCTTGGACTCTTGAGTTGGTATGGCATAGATCATATATGTGAGTTCCTTCCTTACGACAATCCTACATATATCGATTTCTTTTGGATATCTCTACGAGTGATTTTGTTCTTCTCCCAATCGATGTCTAGATTATGTTTCTTTAGCCAGGACATTCCAATGATAGCATGGCTTATTGGGCTTGATATTACATTGAAACATATGTGGGAATCATGGTCACTAATGTGTACTCTTAACGGTGTGGCTTGATATTACATTGAAACATATGTGGGAATCATGGTCACCAATGTGTACTCTTAACGGTGTGGTTTCCATGGTAATATTCCCAGATGCTAAAGGTCGTCCATCTACTACTTCAACTACTACTGGTTTATTCTTTTGAAGTATTGAATCTTGTGTTTTGTAACCAATCTTTCATCGATGAAACATAAGGAGGCTCCTAAATCTACTAAGGCTGTAAGAGAAAGGGTCTTCTTAGGCATGATTAACTTGACAGGGGCAAGACATGTTTCTATGGGTGTTTCTAGGATTATGAGATCCTTTCTCATATCATGGTCCGGTTGTACAGTCTCCTTTGCAACTGGACTTCCTAGTTTCCCTGCTCTACAAGGATGATTGCGACTATGGATTTTGTTCTCTTGTTGGGATAATTGAATGCAATATGGCTAGGGTTTCCACAATAGCGGCATAACTTATTATCTCTTCTTCTTTGTTTCTCTTGTGGGGTTAGAGGCTGGAACCTAATCACGTCTATCCGCATAGGTCCAAGAATAGGATCTTCTCTAGGAGTGGGTTGGAAGGCTTTCCATTGACGAACTCTTCCTTCTACTTGTTTTTCTTGTTTTCTTTCAAAAGGCGGTTATCACATTGAATGGCTTGAGTGATGTTTCATTCAATGTCTTAACCTCCAGCATCATGAGTAGAAGGTCCTTCACATCATCTCTTAAATCCCATCTAAATTATCTTATGAAAGACTGTTCATGCCAAGTGAGATCGCATAACAATTGCCTAAATTCTGATTCATAGGTAGAGGTAGGGTGGTTACCTTGATGTAGCTTCTGAAGCTTTGTATCTACCATTTGACTCGTGTCTGTATCTCCAAATGTGGCGGTAAGCTCTTGAAGAAACCCCTCATAGTCATGAAGTACTACCATGTCCAAGATTGGAGCGAACCATGATAATGCTTGATAGTAGAGCAAGGTTCCAATAAGCTGATCTTGGATGCATCATCAAGGTATCTACAAGGTTGCATACGGATGTAGAGTTTGACTTGTTGTAGGAACCCATGGAACTTTGTGCGATCACCATTGAACTTTTTTGGCATGCAAATTTTGGGTTTCTTCATGAAGGATGAACTAGGATGTTGATTCACTTGAATGCGTCCTTGATTTGCTTGAAGATTCCTGATTCGTTCTTGTAGTTCTTGGATGAGTGCACCTATATGCACGAAATGTCCCATCTTGACTTGTGCTTGTCGATGAGTTAGGTCCTCGACTTGTTGTTGGAGACTCTGAAGTGATGCCACAATCTGTTCATAAGTGTTCTCCATGATGCCTGGTCTTGGATAGGATCTAATCTTGTCAAAATATTAGGGGAGCACTAGATTGTGCTCTTTGACTCCGCTAGATAAGAATTCATAAATATACTTCTGATTGCAAGATCACCCATGTAGGGGAAATAATACAAGAATATGTGGCTGATACAAGAAGTCCCACAACCCAAGATTGATAGGTATGGATAACTCGACTAGGGATGTGTTAGAAAGAGATTGCACTTATTCCCATTACTACCAAAGCAATTCCCATTACTACCAAAGTACCTTAGGGTATCCCTCGAGCTTGGGACATTGGCTAACTGGCCCTTGTCCCTCACACACATGAATTGATCCCTGTGGATCATATGGATTGATCCATGTGGATCATATGGATTGATCCCTGTGGATCGATGTCTGACACTCTCCCCCCCTTCTAAAGATCATTGTCCTCAATGATCAATGAGGAAAAGTACTTGCAAACCAGAGCTTCTGATTCCCAAGTAGAGTTAGTAAGTGGTAATCCTCTCCAGGCTACTAGATACTCCTTGATGACACTATTCCTCAATCGTTTCTGTCTCAGATCTAATATCCTATATGGAGAATGATACATGCTATTACTTTCTTGCAAAGAAACAATACTTCTATTAGATTATCGTCCCTAAAAATACTGGATACACTAGATGAGCTTTGCGATATGGAGGAAGCTCTAATCGGTTTGCAACTTCACTTAGGTTTTTAACAATCTTTCAAGGTCCATAAAACCTTGGTGATAGCTTCCTACACTTCCCTGTGGAGAGTGAAGTAGATCTAGCTGGTATCTGAAGAAAGACTCTCTCTCTCTCCTCAAAGGATCTAGGAGATCTCTTCCTATCAACATACTCTTTAGCCCTATCAGTGACTTGCTGCATCTTAGCTTTAGCTATTTCTAAATTTGCTTGAATGTTCGCTAAGAACTTCAAAGTACTAGGACAGTTCTTTGGCATGTGCATTATATTGGGATTCATGCCATAGTTCATGTCAAAAGGAAACTCAACTAGTGGCAAATAGTTATCCCAATTTGTTTGTCTCTCAGATACATATGCCCTCAACATATCCTCTAAAAACTGATTGACCCTCTCGGTCCTATGAATCTGACATCCCTATCTGAAATTATGGATGTTGGTAATGCAATCTGAAGACATGCTAGATAAACAACTCCATCACCTGTGGAGCTTTTATCATCTCCTGCATGGGTATGAATTGATCCCTGTGGATCAAGTGGATTGATCCCTATGGATCAATGATCCACTCTGATCCTGTGGATCAATATCTAACACTCTGATCCCTGTGGATCAAGTGGATTGGTCATTGTAGATCAAATTCATAATCCTTGTGGATCATCAATCTGTCTACCACAACTAGGATAGTATCCCACTTCCTTTGGGTCCCGGGTAAGCTGACTATGAAGTCCATGGATACACTATCCCAGTTATGATCTAGAATCTGTAAAGGATGCAAAAGACCTGGTGTCTTTATCCTTTTCGCTTTGTTGACTTGAGACATAAAGCCTGTTAAACATAAGTGTGGACATCTCTGGCTATCCAGGCCACCAAAATGTTCTTTTAAAAAGCTGTATTGTCTTGTCAACACCTGGATGTCCTGCACAAGGCACATCATGGTTATCATGCATGACTTTTCTTCTCAAATCCCGAGAATCTAGAGTGCAAACCTTTCCTTTCCATCTAACTATTCCATTCTCCTGTGAGAAACTGGAATACGAAATGGACTTGTTCGCTCTACTAGGGGAAGAAATAGTTGGAATTGTCTTGTCTCCTATAATGAGTCATCACTGATGGCTCGAACAAATGTGGATCTTCCACTTGTGCTTCTTTTATCTCTTGAAGCAATGAGCTTTCTAGAACTGTAAAGCTCATTTGATACATTATTCATGATAATGCATCCACAACTATATTCTATTTGCTCTTCTATACAAGATTTCTATATGAAACTCCTGCATGAGCTCAGCCCAACAAGCCTGACTGCCTCGAAGATCTGGCTGACTACTAAAATAATTAAGTGTATGCTGATCTATGTATACCTTAAAGTCTGCACCATATAGATAATGTCTCTAGACTTTAAGTGCATACACCACTGCATACAACTCCTGTTCATGCATTGGCCTGCCATCTTGGCTCAAAAGTGTCCCTATGGTTATGCCACTAGCATTTGTCTCTAACTCAAATGGTTTTTGTGAATCTACCAGTTTGAGTATAGGAGCCTCTGAAACAACTTGTTTCAAAGTATCAAAACTAGCTTGCTTCTCTTGCTTCCATGCAAATGGAACTTTGCGTTGAAGCAAGTTTTTCATAGGTGCTGCTATCAATGAATAAGAAGAGAGGAATTTCCAATAAAAGCTGGAAAGTCCTAGAAATGACCATAACTGCCCCTCATCCTAAGGAATAGGCCAAACTAAGATAAGGAAAACCTTTTTGGGATCCATCTGAACTCCATTGGCTGATGCTCTATCCTCGGAAGAAAGAGCTGAGTCTTCTCTAGAATAACTGAGTCTTTTCATGATCTCTTACTCTAGTATAATGGTAGCCATTTGTAAAATCTATTTTACTAAATACAATGGCTCCACCTAAAGCATCCAAAAGATCATCAATCTTGGGCATTGGATATCTATGTCTGGTAGGAATCTTATTGAGTGCTTGGTAGTCGACGCACATCCTATAAGATTTGTCTTTCTTCTTCACTAGAAGAACTAATGCTGCCAAAGGGTGAATAACTGGTTCTAATCAGCCCTTTTCTATAAGTCTTTCAAGGACAACTCTTGGAATTCTGCTCTCACTTTCACTGAAAGTGCTGAAGCATTCATACTAGAGTCTCCTTGACTACATGAATCCACCAGCTAGAGTCTCCTTGACTACATGAATCCATCATACTACATAATGAATGCATAAAGTAAAGAAAAGAAATAAACTTACAATCATTTTTAAGCAACTCGACAGCGTTTATCAATCATGTATCTTGGAGATCTAGTTCTCCAAGGATCAGTAGTTGCCTTCCCTCATGCTCAAACTTGATCACTTTACTTGGGTAATATTTATGATGTGCTATAAATAGAAACATCAAACTTGCTTCTCAACTTGTCTTCTATTTGGAACTAACTTTCTTACTTGTAGACCTTGCATTGTTGTATTATTAGTCTCTATTGGAGACAACCTTGACCTTTCTAACAAATGCAAACCATGCCTTGCTATATAACCTTGTCTCACTGCCTGCTAGGGATTTAGACTATAGCCTTGCCTTATTTACTCTTTGCAAACCTTGCCTTTCTATATATCTTGGTCACTCTTGAGTATCTGACCCACATACTTGCCTTGTTTGCTCTCTACAAACCTTGCATTGTTGTGTATCTTGGCCACTCTAAAGTTCTTGGCCTATAGACTTGTCTTTCTTGCTTAATGAAGATGAGTTTACCTAGGATCTCTATTCTTCACTCTTAGAATTAAGCTTCTATAGGATCAAGATATGATTCCTTAGAAAACTAGAAATTTTTAAGTCTATGTCTCACCTCCTAAATCTAGGAAGTTCTTACATGATCGTTCTGTTACTATTTCTAACTATGGCATTCTAATCAAACTTGATTTGCCCTTTTTATCCCATGAATTTGAAGTCTATACTTCTTGTGAAATAAACTTCTTTGTTCTATACACGTAGAAATATGCACTAGAACTTATACCTATATATGTATAATAACTACGATGAACTAGATACTTAATTTATAAGCATCCTAAACTTGTAGGTGTTCTTAGAGTTTTCTTCCAAGGTTTCAATTTACCTTGAAACCTCTTACCTCTAAGTTTCTAACTCATGAGACCTTGGTAACTATCCCTTGTCTCACTTTGTCCTTTCTACAAAAGGGCAATTCTTTTCACTTGAAGAAATTCACATCTCTTTCTAAATGTATTGCTTTAAATCTTTTTTTGGATCATAATGCTATTTGCATTCTTTCTTGATCATGGATTAACTATCCTCTATTCTAAGATCTTCCTTCTAACACACATGAACTGATCCTTGTGGATCATATGGATTGATCCCTATGGATCAATGTCTGACAGGATGATATAAGAGATCCCACAACTCGAGATCGCACGTATGAAACAAGATATCAAGATTACAAGTTGTGGATGCGTGAGAGGTTGTCCCAAGGGGTTGGCTACCTATGGGGACCTAAGCATGCACATACGAAAACCTAGGGGTGTGTACATGGTTCTACCTCTTTTCTCTTTCTTCTCTTGTGATTTTCTCATAAGGTGGACATACATGCATGTGAATGGATCTACTTCTAATTGATATTCTTGGTGTTGGTCTTCACCACTTGATGTGGGTGAGATACTCAATAGTTTGGAGGTCTACATCCATCTATGTATAAAACCATGAAATTGGGATATGTATCGTGGTCCATTCACAATACTTAAGACAATAGGAACAGATTACCAACTCTAAATTTGAGAGAGCAATCATATCCATTCAGTTGTCATATGAGGTGAATTAAGGAAACATTGCATGATTTTGACAATGTATTCTATATCATGAGGTAATAGAGCTTGTTTCTATTCAATCCATTGCACATTTTCCAAAAATTATAATTCCCACTCAAGGCAAATAGATAAGAACTGGATTATATAAAGAGTGCCTAGTAAAGTGGAAGGATAGTACAAAAGATAGTGCTAGATGGAGTGTTGTACCATCGATAACACCTACTTACAGTCACAAATCCAAGCAACATAGGCGGGTTTCACAAATGTATGATCTCTCAAAGTGGCTTCTCCTCATAATGGAGGCCTTACAACTTAAATCACCATGGATCATTTGTGGTTACTTATGGTGGAGCATTGAGTATATCCAACAAGGGCCAATTTTCATTCAGGAAATGAAGGACATGTTCATGTACATAGATTGCTTCAAGAAAGAGTATTGAAGATTGTTGAAAGAGGGCTCTACATAATCCATATGCTCAAGGCAATGTTGTATTACCTCTACTAAGACCACAATAATTTGGATGAAGGTTTGGATTGTTACAGATATCCAAGTGTATGAAGAACCATTATGATAGCATCATTGAACCATATGATCAAGTGGAAAAGCTTGTGATATAATTAATTCAATAATTTCTTAACTTAGAATGAAGCTTTTGGAATCACATTGAGAGGAACGACTCTAAATTGGTTTCATCCATTAGATAGAAATACCATTTGATTTATGAATCATCTCTTAGGTGTGTTTTCAAGTAATAATGACACCTCATCTTTGATACAAAAATTTAAACAATCAAGCAATGAGATGATTAGATTTGACACTAGAAGGTTCAAATAGTATTTAGATTCCTTGGGAGCTTTCATCTCAAGAGAAAATGATCTCCCTATTTTTGGATAGTGGGGGATCAAGGTCATTGGTCTATATCAAGAGGCTAATTACCATTGATGTTTGTTTACAAGAATGCATAAGGATAACTTGGAAAAGAACCTTCACTTGCCATAATTCCAAACTAAAACACATCATTTCTCTATTAATGTTTGCCATATGCCATCCATATATGAGCTAGGTGATCTTGTTGCAAAAACACAATTGGCACAAGGTGTGAGATCCTATAATGGACAAGCACAATGTGTATTACCATTACAAAGGTGACTTTAAGAGGGTTCTTGGGGACCATCCAACACAATCGTGTGCTCTAATGAGAGCACCACGTGCCCCATATGAAAGAAGACCAATGCAATTTTGTACCATTGAGAAAAAATGGACAAACCAACATGATATATTTCCAAGATAATAGGCAATATGTAAGGCAACCTCCTACTCATATCCTAGACCATATCCTTATACACCATGAGGATCATGAATGGGACTTTAAACGACTTACATATTATCAACACAAAGGTCACCAATAGATAAAAAAGATTAACGCAATGCTCAAGTATTTTTGGATTAACAAACTCCTCCATCTCAAAATGATATCCCCATCAAATATGCTAGTGTGGAGGAGAATAAGGAAATATATGTACTATCAATGGCACATCTACACTTACTTGAGAAAAATGATATGATGAATTATGAGATGGCCTAAAGTGAACCATGTTAATACAAAGACTCAAATACTGACTATTATGGGTCTTATGAAACTCCATACTATAGTCAAGAGGTTTCCTATGATAAAGGAAATGAGATGGAATATTTGAGCCTAATTTACACCAATGAGAGGCCTCAAGCAAGCAAATTTAGAGCTCAGCCCATGAGAGGACCTTATCACTGATGTAATGAGGATCATTTCCTTTTCTATTGCCCTTTTCCTCAATCCCAAGTAGCAAGCTGAATGATAGAAGTGGGTCACTACTCTAAATCTGGAAAGAAACATCTCTTTTGAGATTTTCTTATAAATCCTACAATCAACGTCACACACATAAATAGTTCCATCTTCAATGATAGAGTTAGATCATCGGTACCCTTAAAGACAATCACAAGGCCATGTGTTAAGAATAGGTAAGTCCAAATACAAGTGGGATATAATCAAACATCATATGAAAATGAAAAAGAGGCAACACCTTTGGTGGTAGAAAACATGATGGATAATTCAAAGTCAAATCTACTCAAGAGATTGCATAAATAGAAAGAATGAAAGAAAAAAAATAAAAGGAATTGGGAGAGAAAAATTTACAATTTAAGAGCAAGTGTACAACAACAAAAGGATAGAAAAGAAACTCTCGACCAAACATTTCAAGAGATCATGGAACGACATTTCAAGAGAACATGGAATGATTTTCACAATTGAGATCCTTTAGGGAAATGTACACAAAGAGAGAATCATGTAGCTGGGAAAGATGAGTTCAAAGATCCTATGCTTGAATAACTATAAATGATCCTAAAAGTTACCAATTAATATTGGCCATAGGAATCAATATTGAGCAACATGATAGATGTTATTTATGAGGTGACTTAGTATTTATGTGTAAGAATGGTAGAGGTTTCTCAAGCCATGTAGAGAAGATATCACGTCCCATATAGAACACATGGATTCCAAAAACCAATTTCAAGAACTCACTCAAATAGGATAACATTGGATCAACCCTTTATTCTATTATAACAAGGAGAAGCCATGCAATGCCTCCCTATTAGACCTAGAATATAAATTAGAAGAGAACTAACCTTATGAGCTATGGAAAAAATTATAAGAGAGTAGATGGAGGACAAGAGCATCATCTCACACCACCTATTATAGAGACAGATGTGGGTAAGGAAGACGTGATGCGGAATGATGTGTCATTGTATGAAGATGCTCAAAATACTCACGTATTGATTCTACATGCTTTTCTCAATTATAGTGGAAAGTAAAAAACAAGACTAGAGTATAAGATATGGGTAAGGAAGACGTGATGCGGAATGATGTGTCATTGTATGAAGATGTTCAAAATACTCACCTATTGATTCTACATGCTTTTCTCAATTATAGTGGAAAGTAAAAAACAAGACTAGAGTATAAGATAGCTCCTACATTGAGAATGAGAAAGCACGATATACGAGAACTATTCATTATACCTATAAAGGAGCTCAAGATAACAAGAATTTAGTGTACCTTGAGAGTAGAAGAGATAATGAATATCAAGCCTCATCTAGGAAAAAAGATAGGAGACTATAGTGAGGGTGACAAAGGTAACATATGTCTCCTATCTATTTAATGAGCAAACGAACAAAGCTATGTTAGATATGGAAGCAAGAGTGGTTATCACTACTAAAGAGCTTTAGCTCAAATGGGGAAAACATTTCTTGCACCCAACAATGATAAAATTATAATTAACTAATGAACATGTACAAATACCCTTAGGGTTTCTAGAGACCATAGTGTTAACTACTTGCAAAGTTAAGTTCAAGCACATCTTAGTTATATGCTAAATGGGGAAGGCTAGAAATTATGAGATAACTTTGGGTAAACCTTTTATACACCAATTCAAAGTAGCACAAGATTGAGGGAATGATTCCTTACATTTGTAAAATTTTGAGGTCACAATCAATCAACTTCGGGGATGTTTTTAGATCCACCCTTATTTTTCATTCACTACTTTGTACTTTGATCAGTTTATCAAAATACAAAACGGGGTAGTGTTTTGAATCATTTGGGTATGGATGCCACCACAGAGATGAGACATGTTCTTCCAATTCTAGAAGATGACCATGTTCTTCTAGTTTTAGAACATGGGGATCGGGGGTTGCCTAAATTATTTATATAGCTCTTTTTTTTAGGACGAAAATATTTTCCAAGGGGGAAAGAATGTAATAAAGTAAATCTATGATCTAGGGGTCTGGCCAGTTCAAATGGATCTAAAATCGGACACCGTTTGGTCACCCATGTGTATGACCAAAGATCTCGAGTTTAAACTTACTAGGAGGTCATGTGCTTTTGTAAACAAGTAAACCACTCAGCCTAGTGGTTAAGTTTCAAGGGTGTGAAGGAGGAGGTCTTGGGTTCAATCCCCCTGGGTTACATGGGGAGAGTATTTTGCCTAAAGAGATTAAGAGCCTTCTAGAAGCATCCACTTGAGTTAACTCGAGTTAATTAGGACATTTGGCGTACATGCAGTTACATGACCAACACATGGATGGTTAATATCCACCTGCCCAAGAAGGAAGTCCCCTAGAGAGAGCTATATATAGAGGCATTTGGTTGGGAGGAGAGTCATCTCTCTAGCATGTGGTGGTTGCAATGATAGTTTCTTGCAACGGGGCCCAATTTTAAAAGTGAAAAATAAAAATAGTGAAAGTAAAAAATGATTATTTGTTGAAGCAAATGTTTAACCATAACATCAGGAAAAATAACATAAACAACCACCTTGGAAAGCAATGAACATTGAGTCTTGAAAATTCAAAAGTTATGAAAATAGCATTGTAAATAACAATGTATATGCCATCTCTATTATATATTACTTCTCCTAATTTTTACAAGTGCAAAAAACCATTAGGTAAAAGGACTAGGAAAAAAAGTGACAATCTACACTACAATCATGAGGTTGCAAAAGAGCTATGACAATGAGTTCAATTCCATATTTACTCCAATCTATATGGAATTTCATTTTGTACTTCAATCTCCTTTCAAACCGTAGCCAATCTAAAAGAAAATGAAGTTATAGAACTAAAAAATGCAATAATGAAAACATTACTTATCGAAAAGCACAAACAATTTCTCACCTTATGCCCTTGTATTTTGATTTCCAAATGAAACAAAAGTTCCCTCAAAACTTTGTAACGGTATCCATTGACTATGTTTGCACATATAATGACCACAATGGGATCTAATGCACAATGAATTAAGATGTTTCAAATGTTAAAATCCTATACCTGCTCCACCTATTTACAAAATATCTATCACACTTTGTAATTCATTCTATCAAATCCCAATTTCCATCTAAAAGACCTTCCACTTGCTCATATGTGATATCTTTATGAACATGGTGGAAGTCTCTTGGAATGAGAATGCTTGAAATAAATATACAAAACAATGTACGAGGAAACACCTGTGCAGACCTATAGGTCTAGATCTTTTTGTGAATTTCAAAGGGTTACATATATCCATTACCATCTTGCACTTCAAAAATGATATAGAAAATATATCAAGTTTGACACTCCAAGCTAAGAAGAGAATCTACTTCAATTCTCTATAGCCTTCTAAAACTACTCTCTATAGAAGGTACCACATATCTATGTATGTAAAAGAAAAATCTATCGTGAAAAAGTTGAGCAGGAGATACTTGTGGAAAGGCTAGTGCACCAACATCTACATGCAATGCCTAGTAAGCATCTGTAACACTATGAAGTGGATGCTCTTCCACCAAAGTAGAAGAAATATATCTACAACAAACAAAAGCATATCTAAATAGGTCAAAGATATATTCAAACTATAAAACATACAATATTGTAGATTAATACTTACAATTGACATGATATCTCATTCTAATAGAGTTTTTAGGTTTCAATAGTTCCCACTATAAAAGGATGTTGTAATTTTTGGTCCTAGGCTCATTACGAGATTGCTTCTCTCTCTAGAGGCAACTCATTAAATAAGGGAGAACTTTCCCCCCTCTCCCCCCTTCAACCTAGTACTTCATAGAGTATAGATTGTGGCCACCACCCTCTTCTAATTGGTTCATCACTGATCACTCTTTAAACTAAAAACCCATGGAGGGTTCATTAAAGCAAAATAGAACACGAATCTATCCTCTTTTATTCAATGAAAAAATGGATGTGTCTTGCCCTTTTTCAGTGTACACAAGGCAAAAAGTTGCAAAGACACCCCCCCAACCATTGAAAGATACCATGTCTCTTGAAAAACTAGATTTTGAATTCATTGAAAATCCATGTGTACATTGATATCTCTACAATCACTCAATCAGATGATTCAACTGACATAATGGCTTATGTCATAGACACACATGGAGAGGGAAGATTTCCTTGAATCTCCCAAATTCATGCATCCGTGGTGCTAGAGTAGATGATGTCCTCATTCCTCACCCGACGATCATTCTCTCTCAAGTGCTTTCATAATTACATGATTATTTAGACTTGCATCTAGTCATGTCAGACACATTCTTGTGCATGTGTTTTCCTTGGGCCGAGCAGGTCTCATGCTGATACTTCCTCTCTAATGATGCATGACCTCTATACAAGATCCAATGAGTGAGAGGCTTCCATTCTCCTACTCATACCATATGTGTATAAGAAGACAAGCTAAATTATGAAATGGAAACTTACATAGCAAATACGGAGCTAGAACAAGGAGTATATGAATGCGTGAGAAGGGCTAAAGTGAGGTCCTCATCATATGGAGTAGAGGGCAAAGTACATCCTATGTGGGATAAAAGGTACTTGCATGAGTCCACATGAGAGCTTGTGAAAAAATCCTTGCATGTGGGATAAAGTGGATACATGTGAATACAAAAGGGTAGAACATGGACATCTCACCATTGTCCACCTCCTTGTTGATTTCCCACATGCTCAAAAGTATTGGTTTTGCTTCCAACATCTTTTCTTGTTTTAACACCACAATCCCTTTCAATGGAAAATCATTATTCTTGGAAGCTATTCCTTCTTTGATGTGTGTGGACTGAAAGAAATAAAAAAGTTTTCAATAGGTCTCAAATCAAATAATCTCATTTGATCTCTAATTTAGTTAATGAGTGTGTTTTGTAGGAAAAAGACGTGGATTTGATAAAGGTATCCCACAGAGAATACAACAAGCTCATCAAGTCCATTTGTTGGAGAAAGCAGAGAAAAGTGGGCAGTAAAGAACTATTGGATGGACAAAGAGGCCATGCTCTAGGTCTTCAAATTAAAGATGAACTACATGGATACAACTATTGTTGAAACTTCCCCCCCAAGTTTTTCAAAGTCTTAGAGAAGAAGAAAACCTTTACAATCATGTTGTACCTATGGGTCAAGAAATTCGAAGATTACATCTCAGATGAATATCTTGTATTCAACAATATTTTTCCTAGCAGTCTAGAAGTTGCCATTAAGCATGCATCACTAGCATCTGATTACTGTTTGTGATCTGTATGAAGTCTGAAGATATAGTAGTATGGTTTCTTTTTGGAATTAGTTATGTCATGTGTGTGTAAGAATCTTCCCTACCGATAGTACAATACCTACTATATCTACCCTCCTCTTTTTTATGGATATTTTGATGCCCAACTAACTAGCCTTTATTGTGCTATCCCTCCATAATCACCTTTGTGAACACCTTTTTGGATCTGCTCTTGGTCTCCCCACCTTGAATAAGTGTAGGAAGTTCTATCTTTATCTCTATTTAATTCATCTTATTTTGTGTCACAGAGGATTAGGAGGAGATACAAAGCAGGCCAATGAACCTATGCTCCCCTTGATAGGGGATCCATTTCCCTTCTAGCTTATCTCCTTGGATTAAAAAGATCATTTGATATCTAGAAGGGAGAATTCACTTACAACTATTGATTCTTTTACCTAACAAGGCAATGATCTCTCAAGGGAGAACTCCTTGGAGAGTTTCCAAAGTTGATCATTATCTTTCCATGCATATCTTCCATACAACTTCATCTATAACAATGTTCCAAAGGGCCACTAAACATCCCATTGCCTCACCAAAGATAGCTTATTGCTAGGAGGTCTTCATACTTAGCTTGATAATCTTTTTCACAAAGTAACACACATTTTTACTCTGTTTTTCACAAAGTAACACACATTTTTACTCTTAGGGCACCTATAAAAGAGATGCCAATTGTCCTTCTCTTTTGTTAATGTGACATTGCTTGCACCACGGGGGATGTTAATCAACTTCTAGGCACTAGCATTCATCCAGATGCCTCTATGGAGGATTTTCAAAGTAGGAATATCTTCTTCATCTCAATCAATGGATGCCAAAGGGACTAAGGATTAAATTTCCACCCAATAAAGGGCAATTGTGTGCACCATGTACTATGTAGTCTCTAGTGGAAGTCACTCTTTTTGTTAAATGCGGTGATTTCTTCATTATTTTACCATTCATCCATGTAAGTATTTTTGTGGGGCTTACACCTAGAGTGTAGCTTGCCCACACTTCAATCCTTCTTTTAAGCAGGCACCAACCTTCATTGTCCAACCTAAGACTTTTGTTGATGTCTTCTTATTAGATCCATTGTTTTGTTGTATAATTCAAGGATGCTTCTAGTTGTGAAATCCTTTAGATCAAAGCTTGTTGGCCGTAGACATATCTTTTCTTTTGATGGGGTCCACTTCAACAATAAAGAACTAAATGAAGTTATTTTGTTTTATGTCGAGGGCCCATTTTTAATTTGAATTGGGGTGATATTGGGGCTTCAAATTGTTCCATAGTTTTCTTGGAGAGGAAACCAATCTAGACCCTTGGAAGAGGCCTTCATGCCGCAAAAGAGAAGCATATTAATATCAAAGTTTTTCTAGCAAGAAGAGCTCATGAGCGAGAGACACTACTTATTTCTTAGCATAAGTTAGGCCCATGATTCTTGTTGGTTGGATCAAGCCTTTATCATCCACTTGTCAAGCATCTTATCCTCCGTAGAAATCATGTTGAGGATTCGTACTCTTCCATTCTCCATGAGGAGACTAGAGATATTCAATTTACACCCTTTTATTAGGGGCCCACATCCAAAGGAAGTTCTTGCGTTTCACCTCTAACTTGCACAACTCTTATTTATGGGCATCCAACAAGAGAGGACGTATATGATGGAGAGGATAAGGAATATTTTGAGAGCCATGGACTTACCAACAATGTTAAATTGCATGTCCATCTAGTATTGATATTCAGTATCCAAATTGTTAAGCACCCAATCCTAGCATTGGGCCATTAAGATCTTGAATCCCATCAAAATTCTAGGTAATCTAAAAATATATCCGATCATAATATATTGGCATCCTTGAATAATGATAAATAAGGGTGATGGTTGAAGGAGGGTCTTTATTTTTGTGGTTGATCGAGGACCCAAAATCATTGCAGAATGTTGAATGTTCTGAGACACCCCCGAAAGACCTTAGCACATTCTTAATCATTTGAAAGAAAAAGATTAGTATCATCTTTTTCTTTCAAATGATGACCATCTTATCATGACCACTAGATAGGGTAAAATATTTGATAAAGCCCATATGAACACAATCATGCACAAAACAAGTGACACTATCATAATGATAACAATGAAGAGTGGGGCTATCTTATCTGATGACCATCTTATCATGACCACTAGATAGGGTAAAATCTTTGATAAAGCCCATATGAACACAATCATGCACCAAACAAGTGACACTATCATAATGATAGCAATGAAGAGTGACACCAAACATTCTGATGACCATCTTATCATGACCAGTAGATAGGGTAAAATCTTTGATAAAGCCCATATGAACACAATCATGCACCAAACAAGTGACACTATCATAATGATAGCAATGAAGAGTGGGGCTACAAGGGCATCCTTCTCTAATCGATCATAATAGAGAAAAAGGGGATGATAGCTTACCATTATCGTTGCCCTTGAAGCAACATTTCCCATAGGAAGAGACCATTTTGATAAACCTATTTCACAAGCCCGAGTCCTTCGAGGATTGCAAAATGAAATCCCACTCTTATCTATCATATGGTTTATCTAGGACAATCTTCAAAAACAAAACCTCTTAGCCGTAGCTTCTTAGATGTCCATAAAACTCGGCAAAATAGGTCCTCCCTTTATGAAAACTTTTTGGTCTTTGTGAACCCATTGTTGGAAAGTGATTAAGCTGGCTAGATCTTTAACAATGATCTTGCATTTCTTGTGGAACATAGTAATAAGTCTCCTATTTCCAATGTTGTGGTTGTTATATTCTTTATGGATCATTTTGACGATTCCCTTGTTGATGCACTTTAGGAAGGCAACAAATCTCAATGATTCTTGCCTAACCAAGGAAATGTGCTCCACCAAAACATCTTTAAAAGCTATAAAGAATTCATTGGTGAGGCCATCCCAGCTAGAGCTCTTTCACTTTGGAACAATAATCTCAACTAGTTTAAGCTTATTAATAGACTTTATTCAACCATTTTGCAACACTCGACAGGACATTAGATTACCAAAAGTAGTGGATTTGAATTCATGTTTACAATCAAACATAGCGGAGTAGAGTCTAGGAACACACTAAAACAGCTCACTATAAAGCTGTGATTCTCTCTTTTAGAAATGCAAAAGGTACTATCAATCTTGTTTATCATGGGGATGTATTAATTGATCCACTTTTCTTTGAAAATTTACTCATTTCTTTGGTAGGCTTGTCAACTTTCCTAGCCCACCACTCTTTAAAGAAAAGTTGGAGGTGCCAACACTTTAGTTCCTTTTCATATCTTAATTTACTTATGATTTTCATGACTCTATATTAAACTCAATTTTGCCTTTGCTCACCTTTTTGTCAAGCCTAGTGATTCTAGTGTAGAGTTTCTCCGCCCATTACTTTTTGATACTTTTTATTCCCTTCATAGTTCTCTTCAAAGCGCCGTGAATGGATTTTAGCACTTGAGAACCGAGTAGCATACCGATTGCTCAAAGCGAAAAATTGAACACCAATTATCCTTAATCTCACACCCCACCAAAGGAAGAGAGAATATCAAGGAATTCACTTGAGACCACGGAGCCCTACCACTCCCACTAGGACTAGAAAAGGAAACAAGACTTAGAAAGTGGTAGGAAAGAACAATATATATGGAGAGAGACACTTTTGCACCGTATATTGAAGATAGGGAGTTCATGCCCTATCAAGCATTTTCCTATTATGCACCATTTTTCCACTACAAAACGATGCAAAAATAGTTTTGTTGTCAAATGACAAGACCTTTGAAAATGACTTAACGATGTAAGAATGTTGAAGAATTAAACTTTATCATGCAAAATGTTCATGCTTAATAATTTCTTGTGATTTTGCTTATATTTTTCATTTTATATAAGCCGTAAAGGGACCAAGGTGATGGAGTTTGGACAATGTTGTTAGAAGAGATGGATGGATACCTCAAGTAAGTGAGGTGGTACTACTAAAACCTGCCTTGTACCTGCCCTATTTCACTTTAGAGTTATGTAGTAGGCCCTTTTAGCTTGGAAATGACACCAAGAGAGTACCTATGTACTTTGGAGTTGATCCTTCAAACAATTGAATCAACACAAACTATTTCACAAATAGCTAGTGTCCCAAAACTTGCTATTTTGGTCCACACACCTACTATTTTTGCTCAATGCTCACATTACAATAGAAATTGATTAAATTCCTTTTGAGGGAAATTTAATTAGGTTAGAGAGCTAATGATTACAAGTGAAATCAACTAAAATGACAAACCATACACTGAGAAATCAATTTAGCAATCCAAGGCTTACTACCGATATTTTAGGGACTGAGCAGTAATTGACCAGAGAGCACTTGACGCAGATTTCTTCCAAATGGCTGAAGGAAAAGTTTTGAAACTTTGACAACATAAAATAGACTTTGACCTGGTTCCAATAAGTTGTAGATCATGCAAAATCGTTGAGAGATCACTGAGATATGGTCATGCAAAGTTCACTGTTTTGAGTAGTCATAGCAGAGAATTGAACAAATGGCCAATGAAGTATATCTATTATGGCAAATGATTTTACAAGATCATTGGCATTATGATTATGCCCAATGATAGTGAGATGCGTAGGCTATGGTGTAAGCTACTCAAATCTTACAAATGATCAGTGGAAGAGCTCCAAGAAGAGGCCACAAGGTCGTGAGTTTTTACAAGCCTTTTATAAGTGTTTTTCCTCCAAGTTTGAATTTGAGTTCAAACTTGGATCTACCTAAAAGTGGTCCCTCCAAGTGAGCAGTTATTCCCTCAACTGAAATTCGTAGCTCATATGCTTCCTACTTCCACGAGATACAAGGCTCTTGAAAGATTCTCAGTGATTTAACCTTTTACAAATGGTAATGATCCAATGTTACAAGCAATGGTTCACATGCTTCATCAAGTAGTTGCACACATTTTCTTCCATGCCTAGCCAAATGTGAAGGCTTGGATATTTGTACCAACACTCCCCCTCAAGCCAAACATCTTGGCTTGTTCTTCTTCATGAATCCTCTTGAATGTCCTGCAATCCAATCATATTTTTATACTTGTAAAGTTTAGTACCATCAAGTGCTTTGGTTAATAAATCTGCACATTGCATATTTCTGGATACATATGCAAGTTCAATCTCCTTGCTCAATAGCTTCTCTCTAACATAGTGATAGTGAACTTCTATATGCTTGGTTCTTGCATGATAAATGGGATTGGCTGCAAGATGCAAAGAGCTTGTATTGTCACTAAAGATCATAGGTGAATGAGTGTGAAGTCCCAAATCTGTGTAGAGCAATCTAATCCAAATAGCTTCTTGTGTAGCATTTTCTAATCCCCTGTACTCATCCTCTATTGAAGATAGAGCAACAGTTGGTTTCTTCTCGGAAGACAATGAGAGAGGCTTATCACCTACAAAAGAAAGATATCCAGAAGTACTCCTTCTGTCGTCCTTACAACCTGCCCAATCTGCATCTGAGTATAGCTTAATGTCTTGTGTATGGGCTTAATGTCTTGTGTATGGGAAGTAAAGACCTTGATTTTGAGATACTTCAAAATCCTTTTAGCAGCTTCCAAGTGAGGTGCTCTAGCTTTATGCATGAATTGACTTAGAACACTTACTCCATAACATATATCAATCCTTTGTCAATGTTGCATAGTTAAGACTTCCAACTATGCTTTGGTATCCTGCAATATCTTCTAGCAAATCACCTTCATGAGCACTCAATTTATGATTTACCTCCATAGGGGTGCTAGTTACCTTTGCATTTTCCAAGTGGAACTTCTTCAACGTGTCCTGCACATATTTCCTTTGAGTGATATAAATTCCAGAGTTAGTGTATACTAACTCAAGTCCAAGAAAATACTTCAGAAAACCTAGGTCATTGATTTTGAACTCCTGCATCAATCAGTTCTTGATTTGTCATCACTACCTGTAAGAATGATATCATCAACATATACACATAAGTATATCATTTATGAATTACTCCTCTTGACAAACAAAGAAGAATCTGCCTTGCTCATTATGAATCCTTGGTCTTGAAGATAGGTTGTTAACCTATGGTTCCATGCCCTAGGTGCCTGCTTCAAACCATAAAGGGCTTTGTTCAATTTGCACACATGATTTACCTTGCTTGGGTCTTCATAGCCAGAAGGTTGAGCCATGTAAACCTCCTCTGAGATCCAGCCATTGGGAAAAGCATTTTTCACATCTAATTGATACATATTCCAATTTCTAGATGGAGCCACACTTACCAATACTCTGATGGTTGACATCTTAGCCACAAGAGAAAAAGTTCCTTCATAATCTATTCCTTGGGTTTGTGCAAATTCCTTAGCCACAAGTCTAGCTTTATACTTGTTTATGGATCCATCTGGTTCCTCTTGATTTTGTAAATCCATCTAGAACCAATTACCTTCATTGATGCCTTCTTGGGTACTAGTTCCCAAGTATCATTATCTTGGAGTGCTTCTATTTCTTCATCCATAGCTTCCTTCCATTCTGCTTTGGTACTTGCTTCTTCATATGAAGAAGGTTCTTCAAGTGATAAATCTTTAGTAAGATAAATGGAAGGCTTAGTAACTAATGAAGTATCATAACCATATCTGATTGGCTTCTTACTCTCTCTTTGTGACCTCCTCAATGCTTGGTTGGATGATTCAGGTATGTCATCCAACCTCTTTATCTTGGCCTTTCCTTTTGATTTCCATGCTTTGAACTCTTCCAAGTTGATGGTGTCCTCGTCATCTGATTTGATGTCCTCAATTGTGCTTGGCTCCTCCTTGGTGAGTCTTAGAAATTCTTCTTCCAAGTTATATGGCAATTTGACCTTCTTGCATTCACTTTCAAACCAAGAATCATTCTCATCAAACACAACATCTCTACTGACCATAAATCCTTTGTTGGATGGATTATAAAACATGTATCCTTTTTTATTTAGATCATACCCTATGAAGATGCATTTCTCTACCTTAGGGTCTAACTTACCTGTTAGATTTGAAAAATAATTGGGCAAATAGTTAGTGATGTAGTAGCCTCATAGAGATTTGGATGGTTCTCTTTGAGGGAATGCTTAAATTTATTGAAATTTGGAGGGCAAGTAGCTCTTAGGCGTATCTTTAATCTGATCAATTTTCAAGTAATTTGGAGACTTTCAGATGGGTCAAATGACCTCTACACTAAAAGTGTTGCTAGTAGAACTAGAGGCCTAAAACAAGTGACATAGGCCTGTTACAAAGGTCATTTCTCTTAACTGGTATATCCAAATGGAATGATTTTTGTTGGAAGCTTGATAGATGCACTTTATGCATACCAATTTTTAATATTTTTAGAGATCATTTGATAGGTCAAATAGTCTCTGCATATCAAAGTGCAGCCTCTCGAATTTATGAAATGATCAAAGACCATGTCACCTAGAGGTGCTTGGTTCTCTTATCACTTTACTCAAATTGAGCAATTTTTTGTTTCCACCATTAGCTAAACACCTCTAGATGGTGTGTAAAAAATTTCAAGATGAAATGTTTCTCCATTTAGGAGATATAAAGAAAAGAGTAAAAATTAGCCTCTGTAAATTTTTAAAATATTGCAGCTATAGATACTTAGTATTTTGGTCATTGTGAAAGATCCAAATGTCCAAATACTATGAAACTTATATTAATAAAAGTGGATAGCAGTAGCTATATGGTACTAAAATTTGAAAGAAATTGGATATCAAGTGGTAGGTCAAATGACCTATTCTTCTCAAACCAATCTCTGGCAAGGATTTTCTAAAGAGTGGTACATGTGCTTGATGTGCATATGATATTTTCATATTGGAAACTCCAATTTCAAAAACCTTTATTGGAGAAGCTACTCCAGTATAGACCCTATGATATACCCGAAATCCAAGGATTTTGGATTTTAGTTTCATAGTTAGAAGATATTTTAAAAGTGCGGCAACATTGTTTTAAAGCTCACCTAAGTGCAGGAGTAGCAGAGAAAGAATTATACTTTTGAATGAGGATTTGATTGAATCTTGAATTGAACTTTTATGAGACTAAACTAGATAAGTTGATATAGATTTGGCACAAAGAAAATAAAATTTGGAATTTGTTTGATCAGTCTAAAGGCTTCAAGAAGATGATCCTGTACATTTTCAGAGTTGGTCATCAATTGTTCGACCCTTCCAGTAAAATGGTTATAAGACTTTGAGCAAATATCCAAATCAAGTGATTTTTGTGCCTAATGAAATCTTGAGAAAAGATACATAAGGCTAGAAAATTTCATATATTTTGCATGAGTAAAAGTTAGTTAAAATTAAGATTTAATCTGCTGCTATTGGAAATTGTTTATGTAGGAGACATTGTTGAAAGGAAAAGACTTTTCAGAGGTTTTTTATGAAATTTTTTTGAGATGGTGTGATCACCATGGGCTAGCTATGCCCTAGATACTTGTTGATTGATCATTGGTTTTTGGTGACCATTCTCAGTAGGACAGAGAGACTCTGTCAAAATTTTCAAGGATTTTCAATTCATATATTTTGGATTCATACAAGTTGTATAAATTCCAGTTTATTGTGAGTTAATATTTGATGCAAGCCGCATCCTTCACAACTCTATCTGAGTTGATTCATTACATAGTTTTTCATTTCTCAACTCAAGATGAGTGGATGTTACATATAGTTATGAGTGATAGAGTCATAGGAATGACTTTGTTTTTCCCATCGAGGGAAGAAAACACTTCAGGATTTTATTATTATTATTATTATTTATGGTTGTGAGTACTCACCGTTATTCTTATTGTTTTTGGAGAGAAGTGTTCTACTTTAATCTCATACACGCATCTATGTGGGGTATAAAGTTTGGTGGTATGGGATATCAAACTTTGTATTCTACCTAGGTGTAGGATAGATGGTATGGGAGAGAAGTCTCAGAGATTATATTTTTGATATGATTTGGAGTTCATTTATATGATCTTCTAGTATCATCTTATTATTGGACAACAGAGGAGCAGTTGAGACAACTACTCTGTATGTGATCACAAGTAAGGCAAGTCCACAGGCAAGTATCCTAGAAGCGGAAAGGCAAGGTTTGCACATAAGAACTATGAATAGGCAATTGCATTAAGAAGAAATTCACAGAGTACGTAGTACGTTATATGCCTGAGGAGAGGCCATGTTTCATACATAGTATGTATGAGGTGAGCTAGATGCTTAGCCTAGTGGGCTATGAGTGTGCACACATCTACTTACCATTTTTCAGTGTATTTAGTGGACTTATAGTAAGGTCCTCATTATATCTAGGAGTGCCAGATTATTACAATAGTTTACTTGAGACACCTCATTCTTAGTTAGGAATGATTTGATCATAGTGATGATCAGATGATAGTCATGGATAAAGCAAGTTTCATCCACTTGGAACATCTTGCATGTTATTATTGAGAAGGCAGTGGTAGTTCCACTAGTTGCTATACTTTCTTAGCACGTCTTCACTTGACATGATGGACTTAGTTCTAAAGAGTGGATTTGGATTTACTTTATATGAGAGCTATTTTGGTCCATAGTTGGGATTATTATATATGATAGATCGAGATTTGGATCCATACTTTGGATGTGACTGATTGAGATCTTAGTCCATAGTTTGGATATGATAGATTGAGATCTTGGTCCATAGTTTGGATCATTGACATATTGATATCTTGGTCCATAGTCTGGATTGTTGATAGATTGTAATCTTGGATTCATAGTTTGAATCATGATGAGACTTTCTTGAGTTTCATTTTCATTACAGTAGGTAAATCAAGCAGATTTGCTTGAGCTTAAAGATAAAACACTATTTCTAAAAAATTTCTATTTATCTTTAGTATTTTTCCACAGAGATTGGGACATAGTCACATTATTTTGGATTAGCATAATGGTTTTCATTACTCTAGTGGAGTAGGTTATTTTGCATAATTATACCATATTACAAGCTGTCAATGGGTATTCCAAGGAGACAAGGGCAAGTGCCAAGGTTTCTATAAGTGATTAGCCATCACAAGTTAGTGGTCAAGGTCTAGGCATAGGCAGTCCAAGGATATTCCAAGTACTTATGCAGCACACATCTGGACTCACTGGGCCTCTACTCTTTATCATTTGGAATCACAAATTCTGATTCCCACGTTTATAGCTCCTTCTATATCATTGAGGACAATGATCTTTAGAAGGGGGAGAGAGTGTTATATTCCAGAGATATACATGCTTGGAGGAACGAGAAGTTCTTTGCTCGAGGGATAGTCAAGGCCAAAAGCTAGTGAGTTCATACGAGGTACCTACTCATGATGGCCAGATGAGTAGAGGAACCTTAGAGAGAACTCTAGATGGTGACTAGGCAAGGGCTATAAATAGGCCGGGAGGTGAGTCCCAGGCATGTCATTCTCCACTTCTCACATGTTACAAGCAATGGTTCATATGCTTCATCAAGTAGTTGCACACATTTGCTTCCATGCCTAGCCAAATGTGAAGGCTTGGATATTTGCACCAACAAATGTGAATGGTTAAATATGCTATGCACGATTCCACCTTATGATCCCTACAAGCATTCGGTAGCCCCCTATAGCCAGTTTCCTATTAGACACCATATTTCCACTAGAAAACAATGCAAAAATAATCTTATCAATGACAGGACCTTCGAAAATGATTTATCATGTAAGAATTATGAAGAACAATGCGACATGTTCATGTCACCTTTTGAGTCGTGTGAGCATTCCATAGTCTCTTATTTGTGGGTGCTCAATGTATTTTGTCAAAAATGGACATTATATTAGATAAGTATTCTGCTACTTGCATTCGCCTTAAGGAAATAAGATTTGGTACACTTTGTAAATTTGAACAATCAAACAATCATGTTCACTTGTGGATATGCCTCCAACTTGCAGCAGACCTTCCTTGCGAAAGCCCCACATAAGCTACAGAAACAAAAAAGTTCTCATACCAGAGAGTTTATGCTACCAGTCAATGTTAGGCAATGGTCCAAAATAACGCTCTTGTAAACAAAATGCTAGGTTTACAAGTGCTAGGGAGGGCACATGCGTTCTTTTTTGGGTGACCGGATTACACTTTTTGGGTCACCGAACTGACGATTAAGGGGACATGTGTGGTAGATCTGGGGAACCCCGGTCACCATAATTATGAGCACATGCATGAAGGTGGTCTAACTTCCAATCACCGAAATTAAAGGCACATGGTCAATCATGCATAAAGGTCATGAAATTACCGTAGTTTCCACAACAATCATAACAAAATTATTCTTCATGAATTTTGACATGAAATCATAAGAAAAAATGTATGTATCCTTTGCATTTTTAAATACCATCGATGATGGAAGTGGCAAATCTATATAACTTGTCATAACCAATACCAATATACCTTCGAGTTCCTCCTCTTTCACGTAGAACAACAACAAATGACACTAAACAACATCATCTTGTTTCTCTTTTTTGACTAAGAAGAGACAATTGAGTGTGAACAATGCCATGGAAACGTTCAACTTTAAATGTTGCCGATGTGTCCCAGTTCGCTGGCCTAATGGTTGGGCCTCTCGCCTCTTGAGGCGGGGGCGAGGGTTCAATCCCTGGCAGCAACATGTAAGGGACATGTAATCTGGAATGATGTTGCATTGTGGCTGAGTGCCATCGTTTGTCTATCCCTGCGATAGTGTTGACCGCCGTTTAACCCAGTCTTGTAAACCCCTGTTCTTGTGGGATAAGGGGGGTCCCATGGGTACTATGCCCTTCCTTGTACAATTGCAATTTCAAAGTTAAAGTCCGGGGGAGTAGGCCTCGGCCGAACCTCCATTTAAAAAAAAAAAATGTTGCCGATGTTATTGAACTACAACCACATATAATATATCTTCATCCAACAATATATAACATAAAATTTGAAATGATATATTATTAGGCGATCACATATGAGAATCTTTTTGAAGCTCATTATCGTGAGGCAACCACATATTATAAAATGTGAAGCTCATTTAATCATGGCGCATCCACAATTAAGCGACGGCGATGTAAGCTCATATGGGATAAACGATGAAGTGCAAAGCAACCTGCAAGTGAAGTTATCTTTTGTAATCATGTTGACGCGCAAGACAAGCTGTAGTTGAAGCTATCTCTTTATTAAATCATGGAGCAACCATAACCAAACTATGTCGACCAAACCTCATATGAGATGAACGATAAAGTGCAAGGTAGTCTGAACGTGAAGCTATGTAACAGAATTGCACAACTCTTTAGAGATTCGTATATATATATCGTAAACAATTTTCTTTTACTCGTTGAGTGACCCGAACTGGTCACCCAACCCTGAACCTTACACGTAGGATTGCAAAAGTACACGTTCAATAGAGAAAAGTGCATACTTCACCGCACATCGGGTGGCCGGACTATGCATGTGCCCCCATCCTGAAGTGAAATTCTTACGTTATGCATCACAATGGGAGATGCAACACGGCCGATGTCCGAATTGTCCGAGAGGGATCAAGCACGTCTAGATGTCATTATTTTTTGTTGATTATCTGGTATATCAGGAAGACGGATACTCGCGCGACGTAACGATGTCATTTGTATGCATAGGAATGTGCATCTTCTCATACAGATTTCAAGAACGGATACTCGAGCGACGTAACGATGTCATTTGTATGCATAGGAATGTGCATCTTCTCATACAGATTTCAAGAAAATGCGCACGACTTGAGAAAAAACTTTGAAATGTAATTTTTCGTTTCGGGAGCTACATACTCTACATAATCAACAAATCATGCGTCAAAAGCATATTTCGTACTGCACCTGTGCAATCTTGGATCTTAACTATGCTTGAAGTACTTGGAAACGCTAATGGATTGAGTGCATGTTTATCATTGGATATTCAGCATGACTAAGTAAAGTTCCCGACCGAGAAAGCTCCACTCTTGACTGGATTGCCGAAGTTACACATGTCCTGGACAACGCTGACTTCTGGTGACATTTGTCGGTGCTGATTCAGGTAACTATGAAGGTGGCTCCCCTAACTTGAGCAAATGATCTTGCCAGCTGATTCGTATAATGGTTCAGTCACCTTTCCAGACTCGCAAAATTGCAGAATAACTTCTTACTGTGCAGTTGGATCCACATTTGATACGTTCACATTAAATAAACGTGTCCTTTTTGTTTTGAAGCCTATCAGGTCCGACACGCAATCGTCTATCAAGTCTCCCATAACGTGCTCTGATAAACCGTGTATAAGCTCCACCAACTCATAATGTGCAGTCCCCCAATCTTCTTCGTCCAAAGACTTATGCAAGATGTATTCAAGGCTGAAGCCACCTTCACATGCTGCATCTGCATGTTCATTCACAGTTTTTACCAGGATTCTCTCAAGATGACGATCATCTGGACATGGCTGAAAGAAGAGAAAGAATGAAGGCACATAAAATTGCTGATATTTATGATCCATACACTCACAGATTGCCTCCATAACCAGTTTTCCATAGAGCATCTCTTCGAAATCATCACTATCTAGAATCTTTTTCTCCCATACCAGAGCCAACGTTTTACCAGATGCATACAGTTCAAGAAGGCTTGATGCGCAGAAGAGTCCTTGAATGTACAAAATTTCTTTTACATACCTGTCAACCAGTCGTTTGCTGATTGCCTTGAAAGAGTCATTGTAAACCTTAAAACTTGCATTTATAGGACTATCTGCTAAAGGTTCGTGATATTTTTCACAGGTCCACTCATCTAAATCGTTGTAACTTACTTGCCTCTCACTGAGGCAAGCATTGGAAGCCTCCTGAGCAAGCAGTAGACTTGTAGGACCAGAGGAATCAGATGTTGTTGATGAATCAGAAAGGCTGTAAGACCTTTCTCTACCATTAGAAGTTATTACAGTGAAAGCAGAACCTAGATTTGCATATTCCGAGTTTTCTTTTTTCATGTCTCTGATATTTGGGCGGCACTGCACATCTGTGTTCTGTGGCAGCATATCTGGGATACTACAGTCAGTCAGAGTCACATTATGGTTCATAATTTTGACCAAATTAAATAATGCTTATGATACTTTACAGTGTGAGAACCTGTTCTGTGATTTGTAAATATTGTCTTATGAAAGGGCAACTAGAAAATTTCTAAAATGCAGGTGAAAAGGAAACTGTTACAATCCCAACCTTACATCCAACTGCATACAAGTTCAATACTCATGCGTCTTGCAAAAACTTGTATTCTTGCATTCTTTTAGCATTCAACAGCTTATGAGGTATTGGTACAATGTCTTCAAAATATCACAGTATTTGAGATTCTCACCTGAGATCTCTGAATCAAGTAGCTCTTGCATCAGTGCCTCCATAACGGTATTCACCAAAACTTCTGCATTTGATTTAAAACCTTGCTTGAAAAGAACAGTTAGTCTTCCAGTGGTTCCAGGTTCCTAAATTGCGTTCCATATAAGCCACGTGCATTAGATGTACATGCACCAATTTAAAAGAGAAACAAAATGAAATAAATGTCTACGAAACACCGAGTTCGCCCATGAGACATACAACTATATGGACATGTAGCCAACCATCATGGAAAGAAAAGGAAATGTGCATTCTGAAAATAATCATAGAAAGGAAGTACTCTATTTGATTGAAGTACAACACCTTTGCTAACCTTTTCATGTGATGCAAAAAGAGAATAAATTACTCCACAGAAATCACCACAGAGACGAAGTAACCCTTCAATTGATTTAAGCACAACATCTTAGGCAACATTTTCAAGCAATGCAATAAGGAAACATGAATTACTCGAACAGATTGCAAGACCATTACAAGTTAATGTAGACAAAATGAACAGCCAAGTGATGCAGGACTGCATGTCTAAAGTGCAATTAGCTGTCTGTAAGGACATCATGTGTAGAAACTTACCGGCATATATGATAACAGGCATGTGTTATCTAATGCATCAAGATAAGGGAAAAGGAAATGACAGCAATATAATATAGATTGATGTAGACAAAATAAAATGTTAACGTAATGAGGGACTTCATGTTTGAAGTGCAGATAACTATGTCTATAATGCCTTCTCTGTAGAAACTTTTTGGCTACCATTAACTACGTGAGAAAAAGTTGACAGTTTCCCAGAAAGTGATGCATGTCAAAGTGCTATCCAAAGCATCAAAATTGGCAATGGGAACCTCATTTTCAAATATGAATCAAGACAATATAGTAAGCTTGTGGCGCCACACTGAAAAAATCCTTTGAACTTAGTAAAATGGATGACTTACTTGTGCTCGTTGAGATACTTCCACACTTCGAACATGAGAATGAGCTTCACAGGATTCTGTTTTCCCATTGATACTAGTTGTTAGGTCTCTGGGAATGTTATTGGATATGGTCATACCCTCTTCCCTTGACACCCCTGACAAGAGCTCAGTAAGAGGTTTATGAAGGTCAGAATCACAATTTTCTTCCACTGTAGTGACTTCATATGTTGGGTATTTCACAGCCAATGGGAAAACGTTTTCTTCTGTTTTAGATCCATCAGGTTGTCTGCAAAATAAGGTTGGACTGTTAATATGATCCAGAAAAAAAGTTCACAGAAAGAAGCTAATCATCTTTTCTAAATCTGAGGATCGTCCATATTGCCTGAGAAGCTTCTCATCTGATGGTCCGTCTATAGTCTCACTCTCAAGACCATGGACATATTTGACACTTTCTGGATCATCAGATAAGATAGGCATATCTGATGATCTTTCTATATCACTGGCTGTATTTGCATTGCCACCTACAAGACTTCCCACATGAGCTGTTCCAATCGCACTGCATCTGGGGCTGATAGACATGGGAGAAGTCTGACTAGTTGTGTCTGCAACTCGATGTGTTAACAAAAGATTGCGGGCCATTCTGAGTTTTGTCTCCTTGATTTCAGCCTCTAATTTCTGATAGAAGAGTCAAAATCTTATGCTTAAATCAGACAATGAACATGCATCAAATCAATGAACATGTATCGTGAACACAGATTGTTTTATAAGTTTCGCGGAAAGCACAAGGAAGAAATATACTTTTGTACACTCAGCACTGATCCTGATGAAACTGGACCAGCAGTGAGGCAACATTACGAATTAAGGTTTGAATTTTTCTCTCTTGAAGCTTTTTTTTCACTAAATTGCAGTTTCATCAAACTATATTTATCATTTTATAAAAAAAAAAATTTGAAAAATGTACCTCAAGCTCTTTATCCAGTAGTTGGTTATCCCATGTATGTCTTTCTTTGTACATTCCCCTGGATTTGGAATCTGGACAGAAGGAGAGGAGCCGCGACTCTAGATCTAAAGAGAGAAGATAATGGTCTTTTAGATATATGATAATCTCCTCTGATAAAAGAGAATATCAGGCGGGTTCTCTCTCTCTCTCTCTCTCTCTCTTTCCCCCCACAACCCCCCCCCTTCCCTCCCTCCCTCCCCCCCCCCTTTCCCTTCCTCAAGACATCCAAAAGCTGGAGTTGGGCACCAAGACGTCCAGATGGTAGAGTTGGGCGACGGCATGACCAGATTTATCAAGACGACAAGCAGACCTGACAAGGCCAAGTGGGCCCCTGCCACTCATCATTACACGACAAAGTCTGCTATTGGCGGCCATGCTGACAATTGAAACTGCCTAGTGCATTAACTTTCCATTACTTTTATGTAACATACTCTCCTATTGTAACCAGTTCCTCACCTCTCCCCTATAAAAAGGGGAAACCTCAAGAGAAGAGGATATAGCATAAAGTGCACACTACAGGAGACTATTGCTCAGAGTGAGAGCAGGCTTAGAGCTTGTAGAGACGTGCTTATGTTGTTTGCTTATGCTACTTATGTGAGAATACTTGGAGGTTGAATTCTGTTGTTCTCGTGTTTTGCGTTTGTATGATAAGTGGTATGATTAGCTAATGGCTCATACACATTGTATGATAAGTGGTATGATTAGCTAATGGCTTGTACAGATTGTGTTACATTTGGTTGTTCTAGTTGGTGTTGTCTTGTGCTCTATTCTGCTGCATGCTTGCTGCTGTTGTGACTCTTACTCCTAAGTGTAGTTTGTAGTGGTGATACGGAGGCTTGGTGATAAATGTCTATCATAGTAAAAAAAATCGCACGATTTTTTTAAAATAAAAATCGTAAAAATCGCATTCGTGATTTAAATCGTTTTTAACGATTTTTATTCGATTTTTTTTTTGTAGGTTTCATATTTTAAAATTAAAATATGATCACTGTGATACCTATGCTTGCTAATAGTCTATCATTTATTACCTCTAGATAGAACTATATTATTTTCTTGCCTATTAGAGATTTGACTAACTAAATTAAGTCAAAATCAATGCTCAAAGCCAAGTTCCTTCAATTGTGTATGTACATTTTTTGGCATCAAATTAAGTGTCTGTCCAGTATGAATCTGTACCAACCTATAGCTGAATGACATTATCAAGTTTATATGACTGCAATGTTATCATAAACTCACTCTTTGTTGGCATCTCACATATGGTTGGCATCTCACATATGACTGAAGTACAACAACTAACAAGCATCTAGGTCATATAAACTTTTCACTACTTTCACTACTCTCCAATATTGGAGTATATATGAGTCGAATAGGTATTGTGCATACCTTAGATAGAAGAAAAAATAAAAATCTCTTGATGAATAAAAACCTTGATTTTTATTTTTATTTTTAAAAATCTCTACGATTTAAACGATTTAAATCCCGATTTAAATCTACGATTTAAATCTCTATTTTGTACTATGGTGTCTATTATGGTACCATGTGCTTACATGTGCTCCAGGAGTAGTGCATTTTGCATTCCCTGCACCCACACACTTCACTTCACCATCTACATGTGAAAATTTGGCACGCCCGGTGGGACACGGCTTCTGGAGATTTCCTTGAGAAATCAATTAGAGCTTGAGTCCTTACGGCTACCTCTCTCTTAGGGCGACTCCTCCTCCTCTTGAGCAATCTCCTCTCTTGGCTTCTTGGGCAACTCCTCCTCTCTTAGGGAGACTCCTCCTCCTCTTTCTCCTGAGCAATTTCCTCCTCTTCCTCCTGAGCAATTTCCTCTCTTGGCTTTTTGGGCGACGACTCCTCCTCCTAGCAACCTTTGAGCAATTTCCTCTCTTGGCTTCTTGGGCGACGACGACTCTTGAGCAACCTCTTCTTGGGCGACGACTCCTCCTCCTCCTAGCAACATTCTCTCTTTTTCCTCAAGCTTCTTCAATTGGGCGACCTCTTTCGTTAAGGTGACTTTCTCTTCCATTAAGCTTCTCCATCAAGGTGAGCCACCTCCTCCCATCTAATCACTCTATCATTATTTCCACTCTTGGAAATAGTTCCCAAGATGGTCCATGAGCCACACCAGAGCTAGCAAAGAGAAGCAGTTAAGCCTAAGAAGACACCAATCAAAAGCTACCACAGAAGAAGGCCATACCCTTACCTAACACCCGTAAGAAGTCTATCTGCCTCAAGCCTAGCTTCTAGAATAGAAGGATTAGAGGACAACACTAAAACCCAAAAGACTTTACCTCAAGACACTTTTCTTAATAACACTATGGCAGAGGAACTTTCCGCTCTTCTGTCAAGGATAAATATTAGATTTTCTTCAATTCATGGTGGTGCTAATGAAGATCCTGAAGATCATGTACGAAGATTTCTTTCAATTTGTATGAGCAGGGGCTTACAGCAACGACAAGACGCCTTCCTTGCTCTCTTTCCATCAACACTTGAAGGATTGGCCGACAAATGGTTCGGCCAGTAGGCGGAAAACCATTTCCAAGCATGGAAAGCATTGAGGACCGAATTCACGCAAGCATTTCGGCCAGGTAACTCATTAGATGAACTTGAGAATCTAATTTTGCACATGGGAGAATCATTTTCAGAACTTATGAAACAGGCAAGGTCACTCGTGGCAAGATTGCCGGAACCACCGGGGGATTTCCTTGTTAAGAAGTGGGTGGAGAAAGCCTTGCCAAAATCCACACAACAGAAGCTGAGAAAGCTTTTGAGACCGGATGCCACTTTAAGAGAATTTGAAGCAGCTGCCACAAGGATTGATGCTGCACAGGTTCATTTTGGAACACAGCGAGGTAAGACTTTCCCTCAGGATGAAGATATGGTGACAGCCTTAGGAAGGAACTAGAGACCTTAAAGCTTCAAAGAAATCGAGAAGAGGACAAAGGTACCTTAGAAGGTCTCTTTCAGATACGACAAGAGCTTGAAGAACTCAAAACATTTAAGGGAGGTAAGAACTGGACTATGGTGTTCTCTCTGTACTAATCAAGGACACACAGCACAAGAGTGTCCAAGGAGGCTAACATGCTAATTTTGTGGAAAGGGTGGCCATGAGGCCAAGGATTGTTATTTTTTGAAGGGTCTTGAGAACCAGAATATGATGCCAAGACAACCACCAGCAGCTCAATGAGTAGGGGTGGCTCAGTCCTCATTGTTAGGGCAACCACCCTTACCATCCACTACAACACCTTTTGTAGCAACTTTTTACACCAGTCAAGGACATCAACGGCAAGAAGGTAGGCCTCGTCAGAACTGACCACCTACGCCTATAATGTGTTACAGATGTGGGGAGTATGGACATTTCCAAAGTAAATGCTCCCTTCTCGAGGATGCCCCACCATGCAAAAACTGTCCTGAAACAAGGGATCATTACATGACGGACTGCCCAAAGTCAATGCCGTCCACAAGCACACAAGGAAACTCTTGCCCCCTACATATGATCACAGTAACTAATGATGAGGGCAATGTAGACTCTCCAAGTGCCCGTGTAGTCCAGCTTGAGGAACTAGCTTTGAAGGGTGCTGCCAAGGAAGCAACAGATCTAGCTTGTTCAACAAAAGACAAGGAAAAAAAGACCATGGAGCATGAACCCTCTCAGGAAGCTAAACACAACCAAGACAAGGAGAAAATCTCACTGGGAAGAGTAGGAAGAAATGAAGATACTCTTTAACACGTTATCGACAAAGCTTATGCAGTATCTAAGGAGGACCTAAGTGCAACAGAACAAGGATTACGACCACCATATGCTAGAGAGATGACTCTCCTCCCAACCAAATGCCTCTATATATAGCTCTCTCCAGGGGACTGCCTTCTTGGGCAGGTGGATACTAACCAGCCATGTGTCGGCCATATAACTGCATGTGCACCAAGTGTGCCAGTCAACTCGAGTTAACTCAAGTGGATGCTTCTAGAAGGCTCTAGATCTCTTTGGGCAAAATACTCTCCCCACGTTCCCCATGGGGATTGAACCCAAGACCTCTTCCTTCACACCCTTGAGTCTTAACCACTAAGCTAAGTGGATCACTTGTTCACAAGACCACAAGACCTCCTAGTAAGTCTAAACTCGAGATCTTTGGTCATACACACGGATGACCAAACGGTATCCGATTTCAGATCTGTCTTAACCAGCCAGACCCTTGGATCATAGACTTACTTCATTACATTCTTCCCCCTTGGAAAATATTTTCGTCCTCGAAAATAAAGCTATATACATACTGTAGGCAACCCCCGAGCCTCATGTTCTAAAACTGGAAGAACATAGTCATGTTCTAAAACTGGAAGAACATGTCTCATCTCTGTGGTGGCGTCCCTGCCCGAATGATTCAAAACACTGTCTCATTTTGCACTTTGATGAACTAGACAAAGTACAAACTAGTGAAAGAATAATAAAGATGGATCTAAACACATCCTTGGCCAATTCACAGTTTCTAGAAGTGCGATCTAGGCACAAACATGTGAACTAAGTGGATTCAAATTACTACTCCATTTCTAGGCATAACTGGTGCATGGACTTCGTAATGAAGGTGGGATTCTTATCCCTTGCAAGACTTTGAGAACTCTTGATTCACTTGAATTTGTTTTGGAGAACTTAAAGTTTGGTTGTCCCAAACATCTAACTTAGATGTTTGTACAATGGTTTACTTTGATCCAACAGTTACTTGATTTTTTCACCCGACTAGAGGATTACTTTGTCCTAATGAGTTTTAAAAATCCTATATAAACTGTAAGAGAAAGTTACCATTTTCTTTGAGTCAACCATACTATAACTTGCCCAATACAAATTCGCAATGAAATTTGTCCAACTTAGGACACTATTCTCAAAGACTAGTTTTTAGCTAAAAGTTCTTGGGAATTGTCAATCTATTGAGCAATTCCTAACTTCTCTATTCTAGAGTATACTGGACTCTAGGAAATCATTTATGCTATAACTTGAAGTAATCTAAAATAAATAAGTCCACTTAGACTAATTATCTTTTGAAGATTGAAAAGGTTCTTGTACATAACATCTATCTAGGATGTTTTAATTTAGTTATCTAGTTCTAACCAGCTAACCCTGGTCTTTTGCAAAAGGAATCAGATACCATATCTGAGTCAAATCCAAAAGATTCGGAAAGCGAAAAGAAAGAACTAAAACTCTGTTCAACCAATTCAAACTTTGAAGATACGTAAACTTGCTATGAGTCAAAGTCTAGATGACTCCGGACTTTAACTTCTCAAAGATCTATTTCAACACGTTATTGAGGCATTTTTTCTTATCTTTAAGAGAGAAATAAGCTGGATTCTCAAAAAAAGATTCAAAGAAAATCGAAAACATCATCCAACCATAAGATACTAGTGTGGTAACCAACATCAGTGTGTCGACCCACTGAGGTTCTGTTGATGAGTTTTGTATTCAAATAATGCTTCATTTGACAGTTCACATTCAGTCTTTCTGATTCCTTACTGGGAATGCAATTCTTGTGCATTTCTTTGAGTCAAAAGAGTGAATTTACCAAGTTACACTAGGAACTTGATACTTGACTTAGTCAATTAAATCCTTAGTTGAAAAGATCAACTCAAAATCAAAGTCCAACTTCTTTCAGAAATTTATGAAATATTTCTGACTGATAACACTACAGCTTGAAGTGTTCTAAGAAGATCTTAGGAGTTACTTACTTCATATCTTCAATTTCCTTGATCTTGAAGATATCTTGAAGTATCTTAAGATACTACTTTCATCCTTCTTGAATTAAACTCCTTCTTTGAAGTTTTAATTTCCTTGAGGATCAAACCTAACTTCAAGATCTAATCTAGGACTAAAAGATAATCATCATCTCACGGTCCGATGTCCCATACCATCTTTCCTACATCAATCTGAGTATAAAAACTGGTGTCCCATACCCCTATTTTATACTTACATTGACGAGTGAGTGAATTTTATCCTAAAGTCTGAATATCTCTTGATAGAGTACCTTCTTGCTTCAATTCTTTACAAGAATTTTGAAGTTTCAGGCATTACCTCTAACTAGATTTTCTAGGTTTTTGATCCCTTCACATGATCCTGTCATGATCTTGTGCTTTCCTTGAGGAACTTAAAAAACCTTTTGATGGAGCATCCATCCTTCTTTGCTAGGGTTTTCAAATGAAAACCAATCAGAATTCCAAGTACTCGAGTTTTCATAGATTCAAGTTCAATTGGTTTATCTTTGACCAATTTGTAGTGACAAGAGCTTTTGACTTCTTGTCTTTAGATTCCTTTCTTTACTGACGCTTTAGGTACCTACCCCGGTCGGGACTTTTACAGGAATCCCTCTACTTCCTAAGTCTAAGCATCCGCTCATGTTCTCTGGATTTGTACCAAAATCCCTTTAAAGA
Organism: Ceratopteris richardii; assembly: GCA_020310875.1. Lineage (NCBI taxonomy): Eukaryota > Viridiplantae > Streptophyta > Polypodiopsida > Polypodiales > Pteridaceae > Ceratopteris > Ceratopteris richardii. The sequence continues at coordinate 20,215,633 of CM035418.1, read as the reverse complement.
TAGGCAAACACTTATGTTTTACCTTCCACAGACTCAAGTACCGTTTTTCACGGTTTGCAGACTACATTCTTTGGAATTTCTTTACTCTGTTCAGACTTGGAACAATTTACTCTTTTCACAATTTTCCATTGGATAAATGGATCTTGAGTGAATAATCCCCAAAAGGAAATTTTATTGCCAATACTTGGGCAATCTACAGAGTAGTTCCAATCGCACATTCTTGGACAATCATGGCCAAGTTTGATCAAATATAATTGATCTTGCGACAAAAATAAAGACTTAGTCTTTATTATTAAGATCTCTGAACTATCAAAAGCTTCTTTGCTTACCCATGGGCTTTTAGAGATCTTTTCCCCTCTTATGTCCAGGCATACACTAATACCCCTCAGATTCCAAAGCTAAGAATCTTTGATACACCTTTAGATTATATCAATATTTGGACTTAAGTACCAATACTGATGGTTTAGGAACTACTGGGAACTACTAGCTATCAAATTGACTTGAAAAATTCTAGTCTCACATCTAGGGAGATATATTTCTTTCAAGAACTTTAGCTTCCTACCAAGGATTCAAGTAATACTAAGCCAATGATTCATCTTGGAATCTTTTGCTTTCCAGTCCAATGATTCATCTTGGAATCTTTGGTTTTACTAGAATCATCTTTCTAAAAGAAATCTTGACTATTGAACAAGAACAAGACTTAAGGCTTTATTGCTTGTCCAAAAGATATTCCTTTTTAACTAAGGAAATAGTTCACTATGCTATTTCCTTTATTGGTTTAACTTTTAGGAAGTAGCTTAATTCCTAAAGATTACTTTGACATATCTTTTAGAAAATATCTTGATTCTCAAAGATTAATTTGACTTGAGTTTCTTCTTTAAGCTCTAATTAGCTTAAACAAAACCAAGCATACTTTATATCTTGGCAAAACATTTATATCCTAAAGAGGTTTTGCCTTCTTCATCTTTCGGCAAAACATCCATAACTAGTAGATGTTTTGCTTTTATCTATCCAATCCATCAATTTCTATTTCAATTGATAGGTATGTTCGTTTTTTGGAAAGATGTGCTTAACAAGAGGTCTATAGCTATCATTTTTCCAATGGTTTATCTCTTTATACACCTTTTATTAGAACATCATCATTCCTTGGTCCTATTATATATTATGAATTTATGTGTATTTGGAAAGAGTTCATGAATCAACTAAGATCCTCTACTTGGAATGAGAAGTGGATTTTTTCATTATCCTAATCTAGACTTAATCGATTGAAACCTTCGCTATTTCAATGTGCATCTAGGATTAAGTGTAGAATAATGAAAATAAGATAAATCAAGCATTAAGGCCAAGTAGAAACTGGAAAATACTTATCTCCCAATTAGCTACGTTCCTTCGCTGATCCTTAGGAAGAAATATTCTCCGAGGAACTTCTCTTGTTGCCTCTTTGGTAGAGCAAAGAGATGGGAAAATGGTAAGGATTCTTCCATTGATCCTCTTCTTTGATTTATGCTTGCCTTGGCCTTCTGATGCCATTGGATGATGTGTGAGGGATGCTTCAAATGAATACAATGGATGTCTGAAACTGTAAGTTCCCATACATCATTAAAATAGGGCCTCTATACTTGTAATGGTTAAAGTACACATATAATTCGTATGGAGTAGCTCAGTCCATAGAGCGCAAAATTCTTCAGCTCGGTCAGTAGAGCGCAAGATTCTCCTTCTTGAGGTCATGAGTTCGAGCCTCATCTGTGCAACGTTTGTAGAAGAAATTACTTTTATCTCTGATGATAAGCTTCTGCGTGTCCAAAACTGAACAATATGATAAGAAATCCTCCAGCAGCTGGACACGAACGTGTGCAGCAGAGTTGGACAGAGGATTAGCTTGTATACCAACGCGACACGGGTTCGAATCCCGGGCGCCGTCTGCAGTTCCTTCTCACTTTTGAAGTGACTCTTTGCCTCCCACGGCATGTGAAGAAGGGCTCTGTAGATGTTTGCTGGACGGAATAGTCACCTAAGAGAACTGCTCTCTTGAATAGGGAAATCTTCCACGACGAGGGCGTCGCAGGTTCAAAACCTGCATACGCGCTTGTAGAAGCTACCTCTATTTTAATCTTTGATTGAACTTCTGCTGCGGTACAAATCAAATGACGTTATTCGCAGATTCTGTAAGCGATCGACGGGATCGCTCTCATGGATAAAACGACGCTTTCGTCGCGATGCGATTACGAGTTCGAACCCGTTCTTTGACTGCCTTGAAAGAGAATTTTGTTTTGTAATCTCCTATTGGAGATACGTATGTACGGCCGCAAAGAGAGATCCGGAATGTATCTCTGAAATTCGCCGAGAAAAATGCATCGAGTAACCACCAAGAAGATGAAGATGCAAGGTGAAAAGTTTCCATGGAAACTAATGAAGAAGATGATAAGCCATATAGGCCACCATGGGAGCTTGACTAAAGCTCTGATACCAATGCAACAGAACAAGGATTACGACCACCACATGCTAGAGAGATGACTCTCCTCCCAACCAAATGCCTCTATATATAGCACTCTCCAGGGGACTTCCTTCTTGGGTAGGTGGATACTAGCCAGCCATGTGTCGGCCATATAATTGCATGTGCGCCAAGTGTCCCAGTCAACTCGAGTTAACTCAAGTGGATGCTTCTAGAAGGCTCTAGATCTCTTTGGGCAAAATACTCTTCCCATGTTAACCATCAGGATTGAACCCAAGACCTCTTCCTTCACACCCTTGAGTCTTAACCACTAAGCTAAGCGGATCACTTGTTCACAAGAGCACAAGACCTCGTAGTAAGTCTAAACTCGAGATCTTTGGTCATACACACGGATGACCAAACGGTGTCCGATTTCAGATCTGTCTAAACCGGCCATACCCTTGGATCATAGACTTACTTTATTATACTAAGGCACTTTTAGAATGGAGCTACTTCAAGGAACAATCAATAAGGTTTTCTCACTGCAGTTCAAGTCTTGCAGAACACCTATCAACAGGTATCTTTATATAACTTGTTAGCTATGAGTCCTGGATTCAGAGGAGAAGTAATGGCTGCCATAAATGGGTTAGACCCTGGCACCATATTAAGTTGCCGGCAAGGCTTCACTTCTCTAATTTCTCAACAAATACCTATACCCTCAACTTATAGCTCGGAACCATCTAGGATGGCACCTCTTACTGATTACAAGAGCCCTAGATTAGTTGTAACTATCAAGGGAACTCCCTTGGTAGGAGTAATAGTTGATGGGGGGATCCGGTATTAACCTGATGCCTAAATACATAATGATGTTGCTAAATTTAAAACCAACTAAAGCTGCTCATTTTACAGTATCATTGGCAGATTAAAGCAAGGTAAGCCCACTCGGATAGTGGAAAAGGTCGAAGTCGTCATTCATAAGTTAAAATTTGTGTTGGATTTTGTGGTAATAACACTCCCAAAGGTGAAGGGAGGATTTGCCCTCTTGCTAGGAAGGCCATGGCTATGCCACAGTAAAGCGGTACATGACTGGGGTAGTGACACCTTATGGGTGGCCGGACCAGATAAGGTGATGAGACAGCTTCAGATGGAAGGAGGAACGGACGAAGCCCTAGGTACTTCTCAAGTTGTTCTCCATCCAGAGCAAACTACAGAGGAAAGCAAAAAAGATAACAATGGAGAAGACGAAGAGCAAACTGGACAAGAAGGAGCAAGCATTTGGGCCACACCTCCTCCACCATGGGTTCTGGAAAATGTGGAAATATCAAGACAAGAAAGGGGGCCTTCACCTCCCTGGGCGTCTTCACCTCCTAATTCAAGTTGGGCGTCTACACCTCCTAGTTCAAGTTGGGTGCACTCACCTCCCAGAGGAAGAGATAGGGAGACTCCACCTCCTAGTCCCAATTGGGCGCCTCCTCCAAGCAGCTGGGAGACTCCACCTCCTAGTCCTAGCTGGGTGCCTCCCCCTCCAAGTAGTTGGGCCACTCCAGAGGCTTGGGCTCCATTCTCTGCTCAAGGACCTCCACACTGAGCACCTGAATGGGTAGCTTATCCTCCATCTTGGGCTACCCCTACAATTGGTTGGGCAGCCCAATGGGCATTTGGGAAACCTGACACAGAGCCAACTAAAACAAAACCACATGACATTAAGGAAGAAGTTGATATAGGAGAAGAATTATCTAATGAAGATCTAGGCAGCATCATGGATTGGATTAAGGAGACTAATAATGTTTCATGCTTTACAATAGCAATCAAGGAGAAAGAAGAAGAACCTACTGTGGAGTCTGTTGTATTAGGAGAACCGGCTAAAGATTTCAGAAGGGGTAAAGTTTTGAAAGGAGTTGAAGGAAGCCGAACAGAAGAAGAACTAGTAGAAAGCATATTCCCATTGGTGGAAGTTCCAGTGGGATGGACGCAGGAAAAGACCGAGGAAATCACCATCAATGATTAGTGGTTTTAGTGGGTACAACCAATTGCAAATCCATCTTGAAGATCACCCAAAAACAACCTTTGTAACCCCTTGGGGAACTTATATCTACACCAAAATGGCTTTCGGCCTTCGAAATGCACCAGCCACTTTCAATAGGACAGTATATCTTATCTTCAACAAGTTTCTCCTAAAATTCTTAAGAATTTTTATGGATGACTTTTCAACCTTCTCTGGAGTAGCCTACACCACTGCAGTAGAAAATGTACCAGAATAGAACAAGTATTCCTGTGTTGCAGAGAGACACGTTTGAAACTTAACCCTAACAAATGTCATTTTTTGGTAACCCAAGGCACCTTGTTAGGACATGTGGTCTCTGCTAAAGGGATGACTCCAGATCCAGATAAGGTTATGTCAATTCTTAAGCTTCCAAGACCTATAAATGCTAAAGAGGTCCAGAGCTTCTTGGGGCACACGGGATATCACCGGAAGTTCATATGCATGTATGCAGAGGCAGCACGACCACTTTCACGACTTACTAGTAAAAGTTTTCCCTTTCAATGGTTTGAAGAAGAAGAATCTGCATTCACTTATCTAAAACAGAGGTTGGCATCTGCACCTATACTTATCTCACCAGATTGGTCTAAGACATTTCACGTGCATGTAGACTCAAGCTTGCATGCAGTAGGAGCCATACTAACTCAACCAAGCGAAACACACAAATTAGACCAGCCCATTCATTACGCGAGTAGTCTCCTCTCAAAAGCCGAGAAGAACTATAGCACTACAGAAAGGGAAGCATTGGCTATTGTATTTGCCCTCAAGAAATTCAGGCACTATTTATTAGGCACTACATTCATAGTGATTACTGATCATCAAGCTTTAAAATATTTGTTGAATAAGCCACAAGTTGCAGGAAGAATATGGAGATGGTTGCTTCTCTTTCAAGAATTCGATTTTGAAATTGTATAGAGAAGCGGTAGGTAATATGTCATTGCAGACCCCCTCTCTCGCATCAGACACCCAACTCAAGCAACAAAGGGAGTAGAAGATGATTTCCCAAACAAACAAATATCAAAGGTAAATGTCGCACCTATATGGTATGATGATTTGACTCTGCTCCTAGGAAAGGCTCAATTCCGTACTGGGTCAACTCCATTGGAAAGGCGTAGACTCCTCTTGAAAAGTAAGAATTTCATAATGGCGAAAGACACCCTCTATAAGGTTGGTCCTGATGGGATGTACAAAAAGTGTCTTCAACCACATGAAACAGAAATTGTTCTTCAATTGGCACATGAGGGTAAGGCTAGTGGTCATTTCCCTGGACATATCACTGCACTAAGGATACTCCAAAGTGGCCTATGGTGGCCATATCTTTTCAAAGATGCCACTAAATTTGCAAAGGCATGTGATGTTTGTCAGCGATGTGCACCCAAACCGACACGACAAAGGAACCAACCACTTAATATCTCCGTAGCTTGGCAACCGTTTGAGCATTGGGGAATAGACTTTGTCGGCCCAATTTTCCCCGTAGCACGAGATTCAGGTGCAAAATATCTTCTAGTGGCGACGGATTATGCCACTAAGTGGGCTGAAGTAATAGCCAGTAAGGAATATACTGCTGAAATGGTAGCCATCTTCTTGCATGATTACATCTTTTGCAGACATGGATGTCCAGTAGAGGTAACAACAGATCAAGGATCTCATTTCGTCAACAAGGTACTGACTTTAATTTTTGAAAAGTATCCAATATTCCATAAGAAGTCATGTGCATACTACCCAAGGGCAAATGGTCAGGCAGAGAGCACAAATAAGGTTCTCATGCTCCTACTGAGAAAAACATGCTTACAGTTTCCTAATACATGGGGACAAGCATATCTTGGTACATTGTGGGCCTACAAAACTTCATTCAAGGCCACAATAGGACATACTCCATTTGAGCTAGTCTATGGGATACAAGCAATTGCTCCTTTTAAGTTCTTGCATGGCTCCAGCCGCGTTGGAACCAATCGAATTCCTCGATTTACTGGCGCACTCTCCGCCAACATTGTGAGGCTACAACTTCTTGAAGAAAAGAGAAAGATAGGCAATGAGAATCTTGTCGACGTACAGGAAAAAAGGAAACAGAATCATGGCGCAAACCTTTGGAGATTAAAGATCAAGGAAGGAAACTTAGTTTTGTTGTACCACCCGCGGCTTTTTGAGAAGAAAGCAGGGAAGAAATTGATGCCGAGATGGAACGGATCTTTTAGGGTCATACACACACTTCCAAAAGATGCTGTACAAATCTCGAAATTGACTGGCACAATACTGCCCTTAGTCAACGAATCTAAGCTAAAACCCTATGTGGAATGATAGGAGAGAAAGAAATTGACCTTGTGTCACATAATCCTGTTGATATATTTAGGTAGTGATGTGTGTGAACACTCTAGGACCTCCGGGGCACTTTTTTCCCTCTTTAGGAGGTTTTTTTCCCCCGGCTTGTATATATGCCTATTGCCCTAATGGGCTACTTATCTTTGTACATTCTCTAGTAATACATTCAGTCTTGTGTGCTGTGCTCCAAGCTTCTTCTTCTTCCTTGTGCTGTTCGCGTGCTTCTGCAGACGTCTAACTCCAACAATTGGTATCAGAGCAGGTCGTTGCTTCTTCTAGGGCGCCGTCGAAACTCCTCCGTTTGCAGTCTCAGATTCGCACAAAATTTGGTGAGCTCGTTTCGGCCTCCGAACGCACTATCGCAGTGCTTGTGCATGCTATTTCGTCCTTTTGTGCCAAAGGTATATACCAGTTTTTGTTCGCCAGTTTAAGCGTCTCGAAGTCTGCTACAGGTCTAGCAGAACTCGTCAGGGCAGTTCTGTTCAACTTTTTGAGATACGGTCAATTTTCTGCATCAAGGTATTTTAGTCACCGGCCATGGCTGAAAGCAGTGATGTATTCCGTATGTTGGCTGTTGAGGATAAGTTGGATGGTACCAACTACCCATTATGGGCTTATATGATGCGACATGTACTGGTTGCAAAAGGATTGTGGAACATTGTGCAGGGTGTTGAAAGACGTCCTGTTACACCTGTAACGACAGGTACTGCAAATACAGGTGTTGGAGCTGATGAAGATGGTGTCGAAGATGATATTCCGCAGATTCCTGTTCGTGCTGCTGTTTCTGTTGCACCTACTGCAGAGCAGATTCGTTGGGATGGCAGAGATGCCCAGGCACATGCATTGATAGCTTTGTCTGTCAAACGTGCCATTATTCCTCACATTCGCTCTTGCAGAACAGCAAAGGATGCTTGGGATACACTTACCACTTTGTACCAGGCTAGGAATGAGGCTCGTGTTGCTTACCTCCGAAAACAGTTGGAGAGTGAGCACATGAATTAAGGTGAACCGATGGACAGTTTTCTTACAAAGATCAAAGACCTGAAGGAACAATTGATTTCTGCTGATGAGGTTATACCAGATAGCTCACTTGTGCAGACCGTTCTGAATGGCCTTCCTGATTCATATCAGAGTTTTGCCTCTACTCTTCGATTGATGATGAAAGGCAATCCGAATGCCTTTTCATTTGAGGAATTAGTCTCTGTTCTGTTGCAGGAAGATCAGTCCAGGCATAACAGGTCCATTATGCGTGTTGCAGATCAAGCTTTCCTGGCTAGTCAGAAGGGCAAAGGAAAATGGAGCTCTTCTACTAGTAAGCAGAAATCTGCAAATGCTGCACAATCGAAGAACCAGGATAAAGATGAGAAGAAATCAGAAAAGCAGAAATTGTTCTGCAAGTACTGTAAAGGAAATGATCATATTATAAAGAACTGTCCAAAACTGGCTGCTAAAGAGGCAAAGAAGAAAGAGGCTGGAATGGTTGTTGCAGAGGCCTCTACACCAAAAACAGAGTCTGCAAATCTTGTGCAGGAAGAAGAATGGGCGTTTACTACTGTCTGCAGTTTTGACCCATCTTCTCATGAATCAGTGCATGTCTGCAGTAGACTCAGATGTTTGGTACTTTGACAGTGGGGCGACCAAACATATTACCTCGCAGCGCAGTTTCTTCTCTTCACTCGAGCCTGCCCCTACAGGGAATACTGTCACATGCGCCAATAACTCCTCTTATCCTGTTATGGGAGTAGGTAAGATCATTCTGACTACTGCTGATGGTAGTTCTTTCACTTTGTCAGATGCTTTATTTGTGCCAGGGATCAAAAAGAACCTGTTATCAGTTTCTGCATTAGCCAAGATTGGCTTGGTTGTGAAATTCGTTGATGACAGGTGTGCAGTCCATGATCTCTCAAATGGCGATGTGATTATTGCTTCTGGCATTTTATGTCGTGGGCTGTATAAGCTCATAGACTATGAAAGATCTGTGAATGATTCGGCATGTGCAGTTCATGATTCTCAGGCTATGTCAGATGCAAAGCTTTGGCATGCACGCTTTGGTCATCTGAATTTTGCTAGTTTGTTACGCCTGCAGAAATCTGAAATGGTGTCCTCTTTGCCCAAACTTGAGGCACCTGGAAAACATGTTTGTTAAGGCTGTATTTTGGGCAAAATGCAGCGTTCTTCCTTTCCAAAAGATGGTTCAGTTCGGGCTATGCAGAAATTGCAGCTTGTACATAGTGATGTCTGTGGTCCTATGCAGACACCCTCTTTTGGAAATTACCTTTACTTCGTGACTTTCATTGATGATTTTTCCAGGCATGCATGGGTATATCCACTCAAAGCAAAGTCCGAAGTGTTCATGTGCTTCAAACAGTTTTTGGTTTTGGCTGAAAATCTGTCAGCATGTAAAATGGGCACCCTCCGTTCTGATCGAGGGGGGGAATATATGTCTTCAAATTTTAATGCATTTCTGGCTGAACGTGGGATAAAACACCAGTGTACAGTGCCGTATACACCTCAACAGAATGGAGTTGCTGAACGAAAGAACAGGTCACTCATGGAGATGGCGAGGTGCATGGTCAAAAGTCAGGCTTTACCACATAGTTTCTGGCTTGAGGCTGTCATGTGTGCAGCATATGTACTGAACAGGTGTCCCACCAAAGCGTTGCAGTCTATCACTCCATATGAGGCTTGGCATGACCGCAAGCCATCTGTTGCTCATCTGCGTGTTTTTGGTTGTTTGACATATGCATTAGTGCCTGAACAACATCGCAGAAAATTGGATGATAAGGCAGTAAAATGTATTTTTGTTGGGTACAGTTCTGAAAGTAAAGGCTATCGTCTGTATCATCCACAGATTAAACGCATTCTGGTTAGCCGTGATGTTGTCTTTGTGGAAGATGCTATTCAGCCATTGCTTTCATGTACTAAGGAGACATCTGTTAGCTCCAAAGACACGTATCATACTTTGATGCCTCTTTTTACAGGTGGACAGGCTAGCGCTGGTCCTAATGAGGCAACTTCTCAACCTTGCAGGTTTCATATGATGATGCAGATCATTCCATTTCTGATGCAGATTTACATGATGCACTTGTTGATGAGAGAGCTGATATTGAACAAGCAAAAACTATGCCAAAATGGCTGGTGCAGACTTTGCGTGACAGCAAATTTGATGCACCTTTGTCATATCGTACTCGTTCAAGCTCTCATAGTACCTCCTTTGCATCAGATTGCTATGCTATGGCTGCATCTAGTCTCTGTGATGAGAATGAGCCTCTTTCTTTTGATGAAGCACAAAATTCAGAAAATTGGATGGCTGCTATGCAATCTGAATATGATGCTATAATGAAGAATGGTACATGGTCTTTATGTGACTTGCCTCCTGGCAAGCCATTGGCACTAAGTGGGTATACAAGCTGAAGCGTAAACCTGATGGTACAGTTGACAGGTACAAGGCTAGGCTTGTTGCAAAGGGTTATGCGCAGGAAAGAGGCATTGATTTTGATGAGACCTTTGCACCTACATGCCGTATGACTACTGTTCGGAGCATTTGTGCACTTCCAGCCCATCATGGTTGGAATGTACATCAGTTGGACATTAAAACAGCATTTCTGAATGGTGACTTGCATGAAGAAGTGTATGTTTTTCAGCCCCGTGGCTTTGTGCAGAAAGGGCATGAAAACCAGGTGTGTAGGTTAAAGAAGGCGTTATATGGTTTAAAGCAAGCACCACGTGCTTGGTATGAGAAAATACATGCCTATCTGATTGCACATGGTTTTGAGAACAGTCCAACTGAAAGCACCTTATATGTTAAGCGTGCTAATGATGTGCTTTTGATCATTGTTGTCTATGTAGACGACATGCTGCTCACTGGTCCTCTTGAGAAGCATATTGCTGATTTCAAGGCTGATTTGCATGCCTCATTTGAGATGTCTGATTTGGGGCATTTGCATCACTATTTGGGCATTCAGTTTATGCAAGTTGATGGTGGAATGGCTTTGTGTCAAACGAAATATATTGACACATTATTGCAGCGTTTTGGCCTTGAAGACTGTAAGCCTATTGCCACTCCTATGGAGACAGGTTTACGATTGAGTCTTCATGATGCTGGAGATGCATTTGATGCTGTTCTCTATCAGCAGGCTGTTGGATGCTTGATTTACTTATGCATTACTCGGCCAGATATTCAGTTTGCTGTCTCACACATGAGCAGGTTTATGCATTGCCCAAGAGTCACTTATTGGAAAGCGGTTAAGCGCATCTTTCGCTACTTGAGTGGTACTCGGCTACTTGGGTTGTTTTTATCCCAAGGGGGGATCACTACCGCCAGATTTGCATGCTTTTTCTGACTCAGATTGGGCTGGTTGCTATGACACTCGTGTGTCCAGTGGTTTTTGCTTCATGCTTGGTAGCTCATGTATATCTTGGTTGAGCAAGAAGAAGCCTACTGTGGCCACTTCCAGTTGTGAGGCTGAGTATAGGGAAGCTTTCACAGCGACTGTTGAGTGTGTGTGGCTCAGACGCCTTATGGCTGATTTGGGTGTTGGCCAGTCTTCTGCCACCACCATCTTCACTGACAGTCAGAGCGCATTGGCAGTTGCGAGGAACCCTGTGTTCCATGCTCTCACTAAGCACATTGAGGTGCATTATCACTATGTCAGGGAGAGATTCTCTGCTGGAGAGATCAGCTTGGAATATGTGCCCACGCAGGAGAACATTGCAGACCTTTTCACGAAGGCTCTGCCTAGGGAGAAGTTTGAAGCTTTCCGCAAAGCTTTGGGCTTACTTCCTTTTGTGGAGTGATTTCCACATAGCTCGGCACTTCCTTATACATGAGTGCAAGCTCCTTGCTCACCGCATCACTCCCAGGGGGGGATTTGTTGATATATTTAGGTAGTGATGTGTGTGAACACTCTAAGACCGCCGGGGCACTTTTTTCCCTCTTTAGGAGGTTTTTTTCCCCCGGCTTGTATATACGCCTATTGCCCTAATGGGCTACTTATCTTTGTACATTCTCTAGTAATACATTCAGTCTTGTGTGTTGTGCTCCAAGCTTCTTCTTCTTCCTTGTGCTGTTCGCGTGCTTCCGCAGACGTCTAACTCCAACAAATCCTAGTAGGAGATGGTTGAACCACACCTTAAAAGAGAGGATTAGGAAGTAATTGGGGCAAGTGGTTAGCCGATCACACCCCTAACCGGGAGGTTGTGAGTTCGATTCCCAACATTGGTATCATAGCCTAGTTGAGAAATTGGGCGAGACGGAGGTTAGCGCCTCATTCGTGGGCACTTGGAAAAAGCGCTTATCCGTGGTGAGTGTGAAACTGGCCTTGGATGAAGGCGCATGGGAATTTGGGCACCCACGAAAGGTGGGATAGGTCCAAATTTGGTCCATGTGCTAGAGTTTGAGGTTGGTGGAAGCGCTCATGCATGGAAAGTGGGTCCAAGAGTTAGAAGGGTCCACAAGTGAGCATTGAGGACAATGCTTTGTCTAAGGGGGAAGGAATGTCACATAATCCTAATAGGAGATGGTTGAACCACGCCTTAAAAGAGAGGATTAGGAAGTAATCCTCAACCATGGCTTTTGGGGCAAGTGGTTAGCCCATCACACTCGTAACTGGGAGGTTGTGAGTTCGATTCCCAACACCTTGTACATAATGTATATACAACTTATGCCTTTTCTTATTGGATTATGTCCTTTCCTTATTAGCCTTCTTCTTCTCGTTTCCACATTTATCTCCTTCCCTTTTCCACCCCCACTACCACTACTACTACCAATACTACCATTTTCCTCTGCTACTCATAGACATTATGCTACTCACTTCATCTACCTCTTATCACATAGGGATTCTCCTCCCTTATCCTCCCTATGCAACTTCTTTAGGCAAAGAATGGCACAAGATCACTTTCTAACACTTACCTAGGCGACCATCTCTTTTGCACCTTCATCCACTCTTTTGCACCTTCATCCACTAGGTGACCAACTCTTTTGCACCTTCATCTGGGCGACCACACCAACCATACTCCCCCTTCCCACTTCTTTGGGCGACTTCCCCTCCTTCCTCTAAATCTAACAAGGGCGGCCTCCCCTCCTCCTCCCTCTAAAGCTAACAAGGGCGACCTCTCCTCCACTCCTCCCTTCCCCTTCTTGGGCGACCAACCCTCCCTCTCCCTCATGCATAGGGGCGACCTTCCCTCCTCCTCCCTCTAGTGTTGACTAGGGCCACCTCCCCTTCTCCTCCATCTAGTGTTGACTAGGGCCGCCTCCCCTCCTCCTCCCTCTAGTGTTTACTAAGGCCACCTCCCCTCCTCCTCCCTCTAGTATTGACTAAGGCCACCTCCCCTCCTGCCCCTCTAGTGTGACTAGGGCTACCTCCCCTCCTCCTCCCTCTAAATCTAACAAGGGCGACCTCCCCTCCTCCCTCTAAAGCTAACAAGGGCGACCTCCCCTCCTCCTCCCTCTAAAGCTAACAAGGGCGACCTCCCCTCCTCCTCCCTCTAAATCTAACAAGGGCGATCTCCCCTCCTCCCTCTAAAGCTAACAAGGGCGACCTCCCCTCCTATTGACACCATCCGCTTGGAAGGCTAAAAGTCAATTGGGAGACCTCTCCACCTCCCTTATCATCATTAAGGCAACCACTCCACCTCCCCCCTCCTCAATTACCCTCATCCTTAATTGGGCGACCTCTCCACCTCCCATCATCTGTTGGAAATCAATGTACATATGTTCCATCTCCAACAATCCTAGTTAGGACTTAGCATTTTATTGTACAGTTTGGGTAAAACTTTTTTAGGCTAGATAGATAGAGCTTTGCGAGGGCTATCTAGTGATATGCTTCATTCCGTCATCAGAGGTCAGACTTGGGAGAAAAGTCAAACCCTAATTCTTCCCTAAAATGGTGGAAGCACATTCTTGAGGTTCTAACTCTTGAAAAGCTAGGTCATGAGTCAAGGATGGCAAAAGCACTCAAAATAAGCGATCCAAACATAAAGCAATCATAAAATTAGCGATTGAATCTTTTTTAAGCCATGAAAAGCTAATTTCATTTTGTAATTTGGTCATCTATATTAGTGAGTAAGCAATTTGCTTATGTTACTTACTATTGTCTCAAAGTTTCTCTCTATTTCTCACTTGTCATCTTGTTTAATTAAGTGTGTATGCTCAAAGGTTTTTAGTATTGGAAGATCCTGGGGCCTTTGAGAGAGATCTTTGTAAGATCTTGTCACACAAAGAAGAGAAGTGTATTTTGCAAGGTGAGCACAAAGGAGGGATTTTTATTTTGTCAAAAATCAATCAAGCATATGCTGTCAAATCTTCGCCACCGGTGGAAGATATGAAGTTATGGCATGAAAGATTTGGACCTATTAGTTTTAGAGCTCTCAAGAGTATCAAAGATAGAGGTATGGTTGAGAGTTTACCCTCATTCGAGCTACGAGATGATTCAGATATATGTGAAGGATGTCTTGAAGGTAAGATGCATAAATTACCTTTCAAGAAACATGGTCATATTATAGCTACCAGGAAATTGCAGATTATTCATTCAGATGTGAATGGACCTATGAGAGCAGACCCTATTCAAGGTTTTAGGTATTTTGTTTTATTTGTTGATGATTTTACGAGATACTCATGGATCTATGGTCTTAAGTTAAAGTCAGAAGTCTTTCCTATGTTCAAGAAATTTGTAGCTATGGTTGAAAATGAAAGTCAGGTAATTATCCAGATTCTTAGAAGTGGGTGGAGAATACTTGTCAAATGAGTTCCAGACATTTCTTGAAAAAAAAAGGTATTACTCGACACCTTACTATTGATTATACTCCTTAGCAGAATGGTGTTGCAGAAAGAAGGAATAGAGTACTTGTTGAGATGATGCGGAGCATGATGGCATCCAAGGAGCTTTCACCAAAATTCTAATTTGATGCAGTACATATAGCTAATCACATTTTGAATAGGTCTTCTACAAAAGCTTTAAAGGTAATCACACCTTATGAAGCTTATTATGGTAGAAAACCTTATGTGAGCTATTTCAGAGTATTCAGATCACTTTCTTATGTACATGTTGAGAAAAAGGATCGAGGCAAACTAGATGTAAAGGCAAGGAAAGCTGTTTTTATTGGATATCCTGATGAGAGCAAAGGGTACAGGTTTTATGTTCCAGAGACAGGTGGAGTTATCCTTTCACGTAATATATACATTGCTAAAAATAAGATATATGATAAAGAAGCAGAAATTCCAGAGTTCATTAGTGAAAGTGACTATGGATTTTTTAGAAGAAATTTGGATGTACATGTTCAGGCATATCAGGAGGGAGTTGAAATTCCTGGGATTGAAGAAAGAGGAATTTCACAACATTCTACAGAGTCAGCTTCACATGAGACTTTAGTTCCAAAAATGGAAGAAAGTACTAGAGTTCCAGAAAGTCCTAGTACCTCAGAGGGACATGTTCTAGAACCAGTGGAAACTAAAGAGTCAGAAAGAGTATCACCACTATTTAAGGATACACCTACTTGGTTATATCATACATGGAAAGATAGTGGTATAAAGACTTTTACAGGAAGAACAAGGAGTCAGACTAGACAACAACAACAAAAAGATCATGTAAGTTTTGTTGAAGACTTTGAGATTCATGATATTTTAGCACTCACAACAGTTGAAGATGAACCTGCATGTGTTAAAGATGCACTTAACATTCCTATTTGGAGAAAAGCTATGCAAGAAGAGATTGATTCTATTCATAAGAATCAAACTTGGCAGCTATGTGAGTTACCACAGGAAAGAAAGCTATAGGTGTAAAATGGATCTTCAAAATCAAACGGCAAGCAGATGGTACTATTGACAGGTACAAAGCAAGATTAGTTGTCAAAGGATATGCACAACAAAAAGGTATTGATTATGATGAGACATTCGCTCCTACGTCTAGGATGACAGTTATTAGGTCAATACTTGCTTTAGCAGCTCATTTTGGTTGGAATGTATATCAACTTGACATATAAACTACTTTTCTAAATGGTGATTTACATGAAGATGTATATACTCAGCAGCCAGAAGGTTTTGAAGAAACATGTAAAGAACACTTAGTGTGTAAGCTTATAAAAGCTTTGTATGGGTTTAAAGAGGCACCTAGAGCATGGTATGAAAAGATACACGCATATCTTTTATCCATTGGTTTCCATAACTCAGATGGAGCTCCAACTCTTTATGTCAAAGTTGAAACAGGTTTGATGATTATAGCAATCATTTATGTGGATGATATTATAGTCACAGGTCCCAGAGATGAAGATTTGCAGATCTTCAAAGAAGAGTTGAAGCAAACATTTAATGTGAATGATTTATCTTGGGATTCAGTTTCTGTTTAAGGATGAGTGTATCTATATGACACAGCAGAAGTACATTGAGAAACTATTAGAAAGGTTTCAGATGACTGATTCTAAACCTATGCAAACACCTATGGACCAGAACGCGTCTTTACAAATAGTAGCATATGAAGAGTCATTTGATGCTACTTTATATTGTCAAGCAGTTGGATGCTTGATATATCTTTGTAATGCACGTCCAGATATACAGTTTGCAGTTTCTCAAGTATCAAGGTTCATGTAGAATCCGACAACGTTACATTGGAAAGCAGTAAAGTGGAACTTCAGATATTTGAAGGGAACTTCAAATTATGCGATGGTATTTTCGAAATCTATACATTTGTTACTAAAAGGATTTTCAGATTCTGATTGAGGAGGTGATAGAGAAACAAGAAGTACGAGTGATTTTTGTTTTTATCTTGGAGATTGTCTTATCTCATGGCTTTCGAAAAGACAACCCACTATTGCAACTTCATCGTGTGAAGCTGAATATCGTGCAGCATTTACAGCTACTTTGGAGTCACTTTGGTTGCAGAAGATTTTCAATTATCTAGATGTAAGAGTACATGAACCCATTCAGATATTTTCAGATAGCCAAAGTGCAATAGCTATAGCAAGAATCCAGTGCATCATGCAAGGACAAAACATATAGAGGTTCACTACTACTATATTCGAGAACATATAGCAAAGAAGCACGTTAAGCCAGTTTATTACATATGTTCCATCTCCAGCAATCCTAGTTAGCACTTAGCATTTTATACAGTTTGTGTAAAACTTTTTGCACTAGATAGATAGAGTTTTGCGAGAGCTATCTAGTGATATGCTTCATTCTGTCATCAGAGGTCAGACTTGGGAGAAAAGTCAAACCCTAATTCTGCCCTAAAATGGTGGAAGCACATTTTTGAGGTTCTAACTCTTGAAAAGCTAGGTCATGAGTCAAGGATAGCAAAAGCACTCAAAATAAGCGATCCAAACATAAAGCAATCATAAAATTAGCGATTGAATCTTTTTTAAGCCACGAAAAGCTAATTTAGCGATTCCAATTAAAAAAACGCGATAGGTTGCTTTTCAGCATGCGGTCTTGATTTTTTCGCGATCAGCTTTATTTTTAGTCTCACTACTATATAAGGAGGACCTTGGATACACTTTTGATGAATTCAAGCTAGAGTTGATAGTAGATACACACCTTGTGTCAATTTTGGAGTTCTGAAGCTTTGGAGGCTAAGGAGAGGTGAAGGAGAGGCTACTCTCTTGGAGCAAGGAGTCTTCTACAAGTTGGTGGCAGCTATCTTTTGTAAGTTGATCCTATTTTCTGTTTTTAGGGTTTATGAACCCTAATTTAAGAATTAGGGTTTGCTGATTTTCAGATTTGTTGCACTTTCTTGAGAGGTTAGGTTCACTTCGTTGCTCATTTGCTTCACACAAACTCAGATTATAACAGCATAATCTGAATTCTGTACATCATCATCTTCTTGTCTATTCTTCCATTTAGGGAGTGCACCATCATATGGTTGAGTAGTACTCCCATTTTGTAATTCGGTCATCTATATTAGTGAGTAAGCAATTTGCTTACGTTACTTACTCCTGTCTCAAAGTTTCTCTCTATCTCTCACTTGGCATCTTGTTTAATTAAGTGTGTATGCTCAAAGGTTTTTAGTATTGGAAGATCCTGGGGCCCCAAATTCCAACATCATCCTCAATTGGGCAAGCTCTCCACTTCCCCTCATCTTCAATTGGGCGACCTCTCCACCTCCCCTCATCATCATTAAGACAACCACTCCACCTCCCCTCCTCAATTGGGCGACCTCTCCACCTCCCCTTATCCCCAAATTGGGTGACCTCTCCACCTCCCCTCATCTTCAATTGGGCGACCTCTCCACCTCCCCTCATCTTCAATTGGGCGACCTCTCCGCCTCACCTCATCATCATTAAGGCAACCACTCCACCTCTCCTCCTCAATTGGGCGACCTCTCCACCTCCCCTCATCCCCAAATTGGGAGACCTCTCCACCTCCACTCATCTTCAATTGAGCGACCTCTCCACCTCCCCTCATCCCAAAATTGGACAACCTCTCCACCTCCCCTCATCTTCAATTTGGACGACCTCTCCACCTCCCCTCATCACCATTAAGGCAACCACTCCACCTCCCCTCATCACCATTAAGGCAACCACTCCACCTCCCCTCCTCCTCAATTGGGTGACCTCAACACCTCCCCTCATCTTCAATTGGGCGACCCCTCCACCTTCCCTCATCCTCAAATGGGCAACCTCTCAACCTCCCCTCATCCTCATTAGGGAGACCACTCCACACCCCCTCATCCTCCACTCCAACATTTTCCTCCGTAGAGGACCACGCCACCCATCAATTCTTGACTTGGAGCTAAGCATTCTAAGCATCCCTCTCCTCTTGCTAAACTCAACAGCAACACTTCCAGTTCATAGCATCCATGTCCACCCAAACTTCTCATAATTTTCCTTCTTTTCTCGACTTCTCATAATTGTATTTTGCAAGTCATTTCTCTCCGAGACGGAGATGCACTAGTGGCGGGCAACTTGTAGAATGAATTTTTTGAAGAACAGAGTAAAGGATGGGCACCAAGGAACCAAATATCCAAACTGGGCACCAAGACGTCCAAAATCGGGAGTTGGGTGCCAAGACGTCCAAAGTCGGGAGTTGGGCGCCAAGACGTCCAAAATTTGGAGTTGGACGAAGACGTCCAAAATTTGGAGTTGGGCGCCAAGATGTCCAAAATTTGGAGTTGGGCGCCAAGACGTCCAAAAGCTCGAGTTGGGCACCAAGAGGTCCAGATGGTAGAGTTGAGTGACGGCATGACCAGATTCATCAAGACGACAAGAAGACCTGACAAGGAGGCAAAGTGGGCCCAAGCCACTCATCATTACACGACAAAGTCTGGTACTAGCGGCCATGAAACCTCAAGAGAAGAGGATATAGTATATAGTGCACACTACAGGAGACTATAGCTGAGAGTGTGAGAGCAAGCTTAGAGCTTGTAGAGACCTGCTTATGTTGTTTGCTTATGCTACTTATGTGAGAATACTTGGAGGTTGAATTCTGTTGTTCGAGTGTTTTGCGTTTGTATGATAAGTGGTATGATTAGCTAATATCTCTTACAGATCGTATGATAAGTGGTATGATTAGCTAATGGCTTGTACAGATTGTGTTACATTTGGTTGTTCTAGTTGGTGTTGTCTTGTGCTCTATTCTGCTGCATGCTTGCTGCTGTTGTGACTCTTACTCCAAGTGTAGTTTGTAGTGGTGATACGGAGGCTTGGTGATAAGTGTCTATTATGGTACCATGTGCTTACATGTGCTCCAGGAGTAGTGCATTTTGCATTCCCTGCACCCACACACTTCACTTCACCATCTAAAGGGGGTTGGCACACGACAAGAGCTTTTGAGGTAGCTATATAGTTATCTCAGAGTGGGCATGATAGAGCCTCATATTCACATGTCAAAACTTGGTTCACGACACATGGACTCGATATGGAGATTTTACCACCTTTTCAGTACGTACCACCTTTTCAGTACGACTCCGACTCAATTTACCATCACCTCTCTCGCAACGAGAGGAATCTGGTGCTAAGACAGTACCTATGGAGGCTCTATCAGGAGAATATGGAGATCACCATAGAGTCACGAGTAGCGATTGGCCAACTGAGGGTTGCATCACACAGACTTGAGATCGAGAGTGAGAGACACAATGGGGTCTCGAAAGCACTGCGGATCTGCAAACTGTGTAGAGAGGAGGTGGAGAGTGAGGAGCATTTCGTATGTCGATGCAGAGCATACACTCATATTAGAGACAAATATGAGACTTTGTTCAGAGGAAAACCCACCCAACGAGAGATTATGGACTCCCAAGATCAAAGATAGTTAGGACGTTTCTTGATAGAGATTCAGAGACATAGAGATGCACTCTTACCACTGACACACACAGCTCCACAGGTGGAGAGGAGACAACTACAGCTCACTGATTTTTTCCAGAGGTCTAGAGTTCCCCCCCCACAACCTAGCGAGGAGTGACACTATAGCAGGCTGAGGTGAGTCGAGCTAGACGATGACCACGAGTCACAGGGCTCAGAGGAGTGAGGCTATACCATCACCGGATAGAGGAGATTCGAGCCCCACATCGTGAGGCGACTACGGAGAGAGTAGCCAAGATGAGAGAAGATCCTATACCTTTCATACAGGAAGCTCTAGCACCGGCTCCACCTATGTATCACATCCTCCACCCCTCCATTACCACTGGATGGAGTTAGTAAACAGACTCTCATGATTGTATTGCCCTCAACATATAGAGATGCATATACCTCCAAAGATAGGGCTCCATCACCCTTATTATTTTACCACCCATGTTCGAGACTAGATTGTATTAGCTTTCTATGATCTTATTTTACCTTTGTGACAGCCAGATGACATCTGCATCATGTATCTTAGTCTCATAGGCCGACTTTGGCCTATCATAGACGTGAAAACTCTCTCTCTCTCTCTCTCTCTCTCTCTCTCTCTCTCTCTCTCTCTCTCTCTCTCTCTCTCTCTCTCTCTCTCTCTCTCTCTCTCTCTCTCTCTCTCTCTCTCTCTCAGTTGCAACGCAATGTGTTGCATAACTTCTGCAATGTACGCAACACAACGGCGTTGCGTTGCGACGTTAGCAACGCGTTGCGTTGCATACAAAAAAAAGTTGCCCTTTGACATTTGAGATTTCATGAAATGCATTTACTATTATGATGACACTTGTCACTTGTGACTTCATATGTATCATTTGTCACTTATGATTTATGCCATGACTCATATGTTACATTGTTAAATGGTATGTTATGGATCATGATGTTTAATGTTAAGAGTTAGAAACTTAGAAAGTTAGGTGTGAAATGTTACGATCATTATGATGTCAAATGAAGCTGTTATGATCATTGATGTTAAATCTTATGATGTATCATTTCAGATGTTATGCAATATGATCAATGAATGATAATTGATGGATGTAATATGTTAAAACTTAAATGTTATGAATCATGAATGATGTTGTTAAATGTTCTCATGTTAAATGTTCTCATGTTAAATGTTATCATGTTAAATGTTATGAATCATGACGTATCATGCTAGAAGTTACAACTTCCAAATGGTAGTATATTATCTAGCCCACTCCAAGAAAGACATATAATGAGTCATGACTCATGACCTGTTTAGATTTCATAATCTCTCTCTCTATCTATATATATATATATATATATATATATATATATATATATATATATATATACATATATATATATATACATATATATATATATATATACATATATATATATATATATATATACATATATATATATATATATATACATATATATATATATATATATATGTATATATATATATATATATATACATATATATATATATATATATGTATATATATATATATATATATATATGTATATATATATATATATATATATATATATATATATATATATATATATATATATATATATATATATATATATATATATATATATATATATATATATATAAGTTTTGAAAAATAAATAACTTTATCGCAACTCCTAGCTCCAAATGTTGCCCTCGTTGCTAACTTGTTGCTAACGTGTTGCCATTGCAGTTGCTAAAACATTGCTTTCCACTATTCTCTCTCTCTCTCTCTCTCTCTCTCTCTCTCTCTCTCTCTCTCTCTCTCTCTCTCTCTCTCTCTCTCTCTCTCTCTCACACACACACACACACACACACACACATCAGCTTGAAATTACTTGGTGGATGAGAGCTTCTTCCAAATGAAGAATCAAGCGAGTTGGATACTTCAATAAAGTCAAATTCATGACCCCAAACATGTCGCTCAATATTATTTTCACCAACTTCATCAGAAAGTTGAACTACTTATAATAGTATTTTTACCTTCCGGCGATCAATCGAGAAGAAAATAAATGCCTTTTTCTATGCGATCAGTCCATATCATCAAGTGTGGGTTTAAAATGGACTTTGATCATAGCTCAAATTGGAATGCAAATAATACGAAGGGCAGTTTTATGATTAGAATCTTGCCCCATGTCCAACACACTATTCTACTAAGAACTTAGAACAATCACAGATGTCTAACAGATGATCCTTGCCATACATATTTCATTGCCTTTTATCAAGCTTCAATACACACCCACCATATGGTGTGGATGAATTTGAATAAGATCCAAATTCACCCAAAAATAAAAAGTGGTTATAGCCTCTTTTCTGTCAACCACATGGCAATCCCGATTTAAACTCTGATAAAGCTTCATGTCTTTGAATTCTTCTCCTCCATATCTACTCAATTTGTGATTCACCTCCATTGGAGTTGGTGCTATCATGCAATCTTCCATTTTAAATTTGATTAGCAAATTCTTCAAATATCTTTCTTGAGTTACATATACTCCATGTTGAGTATATAAAATCTCCATTCCTAGGAAATATGACAAATCTCCCAAGTCACTGATCTTGAATTCTTTCTCCATTTGCCTTTAAAGTTTCTGAATGCCTTTCGGAATGCCTTTCGGAATGCCTTTGTCATCTGTACCTGTAAGTATTATGTCATCAACATAAATACAAACATATATAAATCCATCTTCACTTGCTTTGACTAGCAAGCTACTATCTTCCTTTGATGCTTGAAAACCAAGTTCCTTCAAAAACTTCACAAGCCTGTAATTCCATGCATGATCTGAATAAAATTGATCTTACACACATGATCTGAATAAAATTGATCTTTAAAACAATCTGATTGTTCCATGTAAACTTCATCTGAAATGTAACCATTCAAAAATGCATTCTTCACATCTAATTGAGATAATTTCCAACCTTTGCAAGCAGCAATAGCTTTGAGAGTCCTTATGGTTGTCATCTTTGCAACACGACTATAAGTTTCATCATAGTCCACACCATATGTACGTGCATATCCTTTTACAACAAGTCTGGCTTTGTACCTAGACACAATTCCATCTGCAAATGTTTTTGTTTTGTAAACCCACTTACATCCAATTACCTTCTCATTAATTGGTTTATGTACCAATTCCCAAGTCTCATTCTCAATGAGTGCATCATACTCTTCCTTCATAGCTTTTTCCCAATTCTCCTTTCCTTTGGCTTCATCATATGTGAATGGGTCTTCATTTGCTTCTATCATGTAAGCATAATCTTTATCAAGAATGAAGTATCATAGCTATACGTTGTAGGTTGCCATTTGTGCCTTGATGATCTTCTAAGTTCTCCACTTCTTGAAGTTTTTGGTTCATCACATTCTGGATCAAACCTTGGCATTTCTTCAACTTCAACGAGTGCTTCATTGTTCTCTTCTTCTTCAAAGATTTTAACCTTTGATTTACCTTTCTTCTGATTCAATGTTTTTTCAAGACCTACATAAGTATTTTTTGTACCTAAATACCAAGTACTTTGTGTTGGGGATAAAGGCCCCAAGGACTCTCCTTTTGTATATTTTGACCCTTTCATATGAAAGCTCTCTTCGAGAGCTTTCCAGACATATTTTTGTTATATTTTTTGGATCCCAAATTGGGGAGTTATAGGCATTTACATTATTTTTATGACTTTGGTCATTGGCCCTGTGTGAACATGCTCAAATGACCTAAAAGTCACTTGTCAATAAGACTTGGTCCCAAATCTCTCATAACTTGATTGGGACTTCTTCAACTTCAGCTTCTCCATCTTCTTCTCCAAATGTTTGCGCAGGTTTCTCTCTCTTCTTTCTCTCTCCTCACGCAACAGCCCACTCCCTTTGCGTTTGGAGCAACCGAGCACACCACGACGTAGCTCTCCGCAGCCTCTTTCAACTGGTATCATAGCCTTGAGCTCTTCTATCGCGACAAAGTTGCTTCAAGTGCTTTTCTACTTTAGCCTATGTTAAGTTAAAGGTGTTGCATTTGGGAGAATTTCATCGCAAAAAACCTTCTTTTTTCGTAATAAAAGTAATGTTTTTGGAGGATTACGTCCGCCCGAAGCAAAGCTGAAGCAAATTTTATGATTTTTAGAGAGTTTCATCGTGAAGAAAGTTTCTCCGGGGCCAAGAGGATCACTTTGGGCATCTCAACAACCCATAATAGGCTGTTTTCAGGTGTTTTGCAGGTTTAAACAGGTGTTTCACAGGTCACAGGAGCAATACACAAGTCTAACACCTTATGTATTGAATTGTAGCATAAGAAATTGCTTATGTACAGCAATTTGTGGCATTTTTCCGAGAATTTCGGAAATTTCTGAAGCAAAATTTGGGGCTTTTGCTCCTATCTGGTTCTAAAGGCTGCGTTATAGCCTTATGTACACACATTGAGGTCAAAAGAAGTCAAATCTGTTGATTTCAAGCACAAAGTAGCTTGCTCGAATTTTTTGCAAATTTTTTCAGAAAATTTCAGATTTTTGTGCTCCATTTTGCTCCTACAGGTGTTTGAAGCTATTGTGCACTATTTTTAGAGTTGGTACCCTCATTTTGGTGCGTTTTGCCCAAAATTTCTGCACACTAACCTCTTCATTGTGCAATTATGGCGTCATCTTACTCAGATGTGAAGAATCTATTTGAGATTCGACGATTTGAGCGAACACGTTTCGACTTGTGGAAGGAGAGAATGCAAGGTATTCTCTTTCTGAAGGATTGTGAATTGGCATTGGAGGCAGAAAAACCAGAGGACATGTCACAAGATGCATGGCTGATCTTGAACAAGAAGGCTGTTACATATATCAAGATGGTTGTCTCTAATGAAATCTTGGTAGATCTCAAAGGTTTGACCCCTGCTTCAGAAATATGGGCAAAGCTGAAAGCAACTTATGAAAACACTATGCCTGTTAGCCAAGTGCATTTGATGTGGAAGCTTGTTGGCATGCAGCTAGATGAGTCCAGGAGTGCAGCTGAACACTTATCTCTCTTTACAGGTACTTTGTCACAATTGCAGGACTCAAGTATGGCTCCTTTTGATGACAAGCTTAAAGCCATTTTCTTGCTTATGACATTGCCCGACTCTTGGGAGACATTGGTAGTCTCATTGTCCAATAACCCCAACCTGACCTTTGATGGTGTTAGGGGTTCTATACTTAATGAAGAGATCAGGAGAAACGCAGGTGGTGAAGGTGGCAGCTCAACCAACATGGTTAGAGGCAGAACAGATAAGAGGAGTAATAATGCACAAAGGAACAAGAGTAAAAGTAGGGAAAGGGGTAATAGCAACAACTTGCAAGGGTAAAAGCAATGATGTGACATGCTATTAGTGTGGAAGGAAAGGCCACAAGAAACCTGATTGCCGCTATTACAAGGCACAACTTGAAAGAAGGAAGAATGCTTGAAAGAAAGAAGAATGCTAGAGATAAGAAGAAGGAGAAGAAAGAAGCCAAGACTGATGCATAGGATAGCCAAAAAGAGAAGGAGAAGGCCAATGTGGCCTCTCATGTACTCATAGAAGAGCTGTCAGATGTTGAGGATATTTTATGCACTACTTTATCAGCTGA
Organism: Ceratopteris richardii; assembly: GCA_020310875.1. Classification (NCBI taxonomy): domain Eukaryota; kingdom Viridiplantae; phylum Streptophyta; class Polypodiopsida; order Polypodiales; family Pteridaceae; genus Ceratopteris; species Ceratopteris richardii. The sequence continues at coordinate 20,189,983 of CM035418.1, read as the reverse complement.
TGATACTTATGCATTTGATTCCTCTCTAAATGTTCATTCAGAGGACATGTCGATCACCAAAAGTGATCTTATTGATGCTTTGCTGACCGTTAATGATGCATTGGTCTTGTACTGTATGTAGATGATATGCTACTGGCTGGGAAGAAAAAGAGCACACTAAATGCTCTAAAACAGCAGCTTAGCTATGCATTCTCAATGAAAGACCTTGGGGAAGCTGAGCATATTCTTGGTATGCATATAAAAAGGGATAGGCAGCAGCATACTTTGCAGGTATCCCAAGAAAAGTACATTGAAAAAGTGCTGGACAGATTTAATGTAGCTGATGCTAAGCCTCTTGGAGTGCCATTGCAGCCACATGTTAAGCTTTCCAAGGATGACTGTCCCAAAGATGATGATGCAGCCAATTACATGGAGTGTTCCATATGCATCATCTTGTGGTTCACTTATGTATGCTATGGTTGCTACTCGGCCAGACATTGCTCATGCAATGGGAGTTGTTAGCAGGTTCATGGCTAATCCTGGTAGAGCTCATTGGGACGCAATCAAATCTATCTTGAGATATTTGAAAGGGACCAAAAGTAAATGCTTATGTTATGGAAAGGGTCCATTGGAGTTAAAAGGATTTTGTGATTCAGACATGGAAGGTGATGTGGACGCACGCAAGTCCATAAGTGGCTATGTATACATCCTTGAAGGTGGAGCTATTTCATGGTGCTCCAGACTGCAGAGGATAGTTGCACTATCTACTTCAGAGGTTGAATATATTTCAGCCATAGAGGCTTCCAAAGAAGCCATTTGGTTAGCCCACCTCTGCAGTGAGTTTGAGATGCCTGAAAAGGCACATGTTCTTGGATGCAATAGCCAGAGTGCCATATGTTTGGCAAAGAATGCCATGTTTCATGCTCGCACAAAGCATATTGATGTGAGATACCACTTCATCAGAGAGTTGTTAGAGGATGGCCTGATCACTTTGATCAAGGTCAATACTTCACGGAATCCTGCAGATGCTCTCACGAAGTGTCTACCCAAGGCACAACATCAGCTATGTATACAGATGGTGGGAGTTACTTAGCTTAAAGGAGCCTCCTTGGTCCTTTAAGTGGGAGGTTGTTGGGGATAAAGGCCCCAAGGACTCTCTTTTTGTATATTTTGACCCTTCCATGTGAGAGCTCTCTTCGAGAGCTTTCCAGACATATTTTTGTTATATTTTTTGGACCCCAAATTGGGGAGTTATAGGCATTTACATTATTTTTTATGACTTTTGGTCATTGGCCATGTGTGAACATGCCCAAATGACCTAAAAGTCACTTATCAATAAGAGTTGGTCCCAAATCTCTCATAACTTGATTGGGACTTCTTCAACTTCAACTTCTCCATCTTCTTCTCCAAATTTCTACGCAGGTTTCTCTCTCTACTTTCTCTCTCCTCACGCAACAGCCCACTCCCTTAGTGTTTGGAGCAACGAGCACACCATGACGTAGCTCTCCGCGGCCTCTTTCACTTTGCTCATCAAATGTGACATCCTTTGATACAAGAAATTGCTTTGTAGATGGACTCTAGAACCTGTATCCCATTTGCTTATCATCATAACCAATGAACACATATTTTTCAGCCTTTGGTTCCAATTTATGCCTTAATTGAGAAGGAACATAAGCATAGGCTAAGCAACCAAATACTTTGCAATGATCTAATGTAGGTCTCTTATCCCACCATGCCTCATATGATGTCATATCCTGCAAAGCTTTACATGGTAGCCTATTAACCAAGTATGTGGCTGTCCTTAGAGCCTCAGCCCACGAATAATTAGGGCAATTCTTTTCTTTCATCATTGATCTTGCAAACTCAACAAGAGTTCTATTTCTCCTTTCTGCTACACCATTTTGTTGAGGAGAGTACCTGCAAGTAACTTCTCTCTTTATACCTGCATTCCACAAATAATCACTGAATTCATTTGAAAAATACTCTCCCCTCCATCTGACCTCAATCTCTTCAACTTTTGTCTTGTAACTCTTTCTGCATATACATGATAGTGTTTAAATGTACTAAACACTTCTCACTTATCTTTGATCACATAAATAGTGATCCACCTGGTAGCATCATCAACATATATGACATAATATCTTGAATCATTTATGCTAAAGTCCTTTGAAGGACCCAACACATCAGTATGTACCAATTCAAGTCTTTCTGAATACATGAAACCATGTATATTATATGATTGCTTATGAGCCTTACCTAATTAACATGCTTCACATCTTTATGTCATGTGTTGAACTGCAACATTACGTAATCCAAGTACTGAACCATTATTAATCATCTCTTTGATACCTCTTTCATTGAAGTGTCCAAGTCTTTTGTGCCAAAGATCCAAATCAGATATATTTTGCTCTCCATATCTGAACATGGCATGTCCAACATTACCTTGTACCCTCAATGTGAAGAGTCTCCCTTCTTTCTTTCCTGTAACAATTTGTTTATACACTTGGCTAGGTCTTCAACATAAACTCCATCATTAGTGAACCTCACTTCATATCCTTTTTCCACAATTTGTCCTACACTAATCGAATTCTTTGGAATTGTAGGAACATACAAAACCTTACTCAAGAGAGTACTTCCATCTTTGCCTTTAACTGAACCAATCGACTTCACTTTGTGCTTTGTATTATCACCTATTTGAATTGTATGATTAATCACTTTATTCTCCAAATAACTCATTAAAGCAATGTTACCACTCAGATGATCGTTGCATCCTAAGTCGATGTAAAACACTCTTTGATCTTCACTTGAAACTTCACATGTTGCATTCATGTCCTCCTTCTGATCTGATGCATAATTGTAGTAGGTATTGTTGTAGGACTCACTTTGAAAGTTTCTTCCACCATTCCTTCCAAAGAAGCCTCTACTACCTCTACCTTTGAAACTTCCTCTCTGATTTCTTCCACCTCTGTCTCTTTGATTGTGACTCTAATTAAAGTTACTAACACTTTGATTGTTATATATACCTTCATAAGTTCAGAGTTATCCAAACTTACGAACTCAAGATAGAGAACACAAACACATACACATTGGAAAAAATAACAAACAAAAGCAAGAGACTTAAGACCAATATAAGACATGAAAAATACAACCAAGAAAGAAAAAACAAAGAAAGAAAACCAATACAAAAAGAGATGCACACACACTCATATGAACACGAACACACATACACACACACACACAAAACAAAACATAAATAAATAATAAAATAAAATAAAAAATAAAAAATAAAAAAATAATAAATAATTAAATAATAAAAAATAATAATAAATTAAAAAAGAAACAAATTAAAAAATATATAAATATATAAAAATAGAATTTAAATTAAAAGAAAATAAATAAAAAATAATAATTCCATTAATAAATAAATAAGTAATGATTATATATATAAATATATGTATATAAGCAAATTAAACAAAAACAAAACGAAATAAAATGTGCATCGTCAACTTCTATGTCTGTCCTAAACAAGAAGTATCAGAATTAAACTTAATCATGCATAGCTTGGATAAATAGCTATGACATCTCTACTCACGTCATCAGTGCCCTAGAGTAAATGCAGACTTTAATAAAGAGTCTTTCTAAATCAAGATCTCTAACAAAGTCAACATTCATGAGCTAGATGATTATTCTTACCACATATCCAACAAGCTTTGACATTATCCTTGTTGTTTCTACCTCTACCTCTACTTTTGCCACTTCCTCTTCCTCTTGGGAAGTTTGCTTGGCTTGGAGTACCTTCATCTTCAATTGATTGTTGCTTTCCTTTGATAGCTTTCTTTTTATCTTTAGAATACATTGCATGACCTGCACTCTTATCAACATCTTCTTTGATATCATTCTCAAAAGTTAGCATATGTCCTAACAATTGATTCAAATCAGGAGTGAAATGATCTAATGAAAGTTCAATTGACAAGATGAAAGGCTTCCACTTCTCATCTCCTCTTAGACGTGTGAGAATTTGTCTTACCAATTTATCTTCTTCAATGTCTTCATCAACTGCACCTAAAGAATCAACAATGTCTTTCATCTTTGTCACAATCAGATATTGATTGTGAGGCCTTCTTCTTGAATGTGGTAAACTCTGCCCATATTGATGCTTTCCTTGACTTTGTTGTATTCTCAAAATGTTCTTCCAAAGCATTCCATATATCACTTTCACTTTCAAGTCCTCTAATGTGAGGAAGCAAGCAATCATTTACTGCCATATAAATTATGCTCCTTGTTTGAGCATCCTTCTTCATTCAAACATTTAAGTCTGCAAGCTCTTCCCTAGTAGGAACACTACGATCTTTAAATTCTGGCTTTTCTTCTCCTCCTGTAATATATCCTATCATATCTTTGCTCATAAGATGAGCTTCCATCCTCATAGACCAAGCTGGATAGTTCTCTATGTCCAACTTCTCAATTTGAAGACTATCTCCCATCCTTTCTTCACCTGTACTTTCAAAACTTAAACCTTATAAGTAATGAATGTACCTTAGCTTCAAAATTTGCTCCTTCTAATCCTTTTGATTGCTCTCATGTGTCTCCCTTTAGCTTTTCCTTCACACTTTGTCCTTTTGAATCTTCAAATGTTGAATTTTGTATATCTGCAGCAATCCGGGTCTTCCTTTACTTCAACTTTGATCAAATCTGCTCTGATACCACTGATGGAGATGATTAATCTCCAAAAGACAAGCTACACTTGAGTTTAGAACACCTCTATGTCAAGTATAGCTTAAAACTTTCACCAATAAATCTTTTACCAAAATATGAACACTTAGCTTCTCTATGAAAATTAGCTTCATTCAGAAAAGTCTGCCTCACAAAATTCACTCATTGACTGATGAAATGATTAAAGTTTTCTATGAAAATTTGGTACACACTCTTCTAGTGTTTGCGCAACTACTCCAAGTTAAAGTTCTCCAAACGAACTTACAAAACTTTAGATTCAATTAAATAAGTAAACCTATGTCTGAAACAAGTATTTTCTACATGTGACTTTTACATATGCAACTTTAAACAGTCGGTTCTCACAAAATATAACCCGTTTGCTTTTAAACATAGATGGCTTACCTTCCAACTTAGATTTTGACTCCTCATTTGTGTAAAACTTTACACTATGCACTGAGATCTAATCAATTCTTTGATCATCGAGATTGCACCTATTTCAGAAGACACTTATCACTTCTTCACATATAAATGTTCCTACTTACAATTCTCTCAGCCTAATTACAATTAGACTCTCAAATCTTGACCATGGATTCATTAACTATGGACTTAGACATCTACAAAAGGATTTCTAAAATGATCAAACACAGAAGGAGAGATGGAGAAAAGATCGCGACACAGATTTCAGAAGTTTTCTTCTATTCACATGGAAACATCTGATTGATGAATCTCATACATTCATCACACTATATCTTCTTCTTACTCTTCTATCTTTGTTCTATATCTCTTCTCTCATATGTGTCCCAACTCTATACTAGTATATATAGGCATATATGTACACACTCATCACCATTACAACGGTATAAGTGAACTAATTACATGCTTAATGTACATGTATATACAAATCACTATTCTCTGATTCTCCCCTTTCCTTCATGCTCCATTCTTTGTTCTTTTCTTCATCGTCACTCTTCAATCTTCATTGTAATCATCAATTAATGATTGTCCTGCTCCAACAAAGAAGAGATTCTTGGTAGTGAGCTATGTGCATAAGACGTTACAAATTCAGATTGTATACAACGAAGGTAGGATCCATCAGGGTGGTTCAAATAGGGCATAAAAATATATTGATTTAAATAATAATAATAATGATGACAATGATGATGATGATGATGATGATTACCATTATATTATTATTATTATTATTATTATTATTATTATTATTATTATTATTATTATTATTATTATTATTATTATTATTATTATTATGATGATGATGATGATGTGGTTGTTGTTGTTGTTGTTGTTGTTGTTAATATGTGCATATGAATGTGTTTAAGTCTAAAGAAGTTTTTAGAGAAAATTCATTCAATCTACAAATTTTATATCATTAACACCATCAAACTAAGTATAAATGACAGAGTTCATCGGAATGGACATCCTATTTCCGAATAGTAAGTCCTATGCTGATACATTCAGAATGGAGAGAGCTTAAAAAAATGACCTTGCATTTTTGTTACATATTAGACTTGGAACTTGAACTGATCTGCCATGTATACCTTGAAATGTGCAAGTGGACTTTTTAACCTCCTTAATTTCTTCAGTAGTTTCTCCATGTAATGTTGTAGATTTTTGTTCAGATGAAACTGCCACTTCTTCTCTGGTTTTAGATAACACCGAATTCGCCAGATCAATAGAATCAGGGGAGCTTTTTCTCTCAATTCTTATGTCACCACAAAGAACTCTAGGCTGTTTGTTTGAAGTGTCTTCCAATTCTGGGGCATCCACTCCTCGTTGAGATTCTGTTGCTGGATTTGATCTTGTTCTAAAGATTCCCCTCCGTTCAGGCACTTTTGGTAAAACAATATAACTACTATTCTTATTTTTAGGTGACTGAGAATGGCAAGCCCCTAAGACCTTGATAGCTGCATGTAAGTCCCTTTGAAATTTCTCAAGATTACTTCGCAAGGAATAAGCATGTGCCTGGACATTTGGATCATGTAGATAACTGGGATGAGACTCAGAAGCATTCAACCGGGTAATAAGTTGTTGAGCTAATACTTTAAGCAAAGCGACACGTTTTCTTTCTGTTAGGGCATCCCGTTCTTGTTGGGAAGGAAACCTCTCCAGATGATAGGTTAAATACTGAGGTAATGGGGGCGTATTCCTTTTTACATCATTTGTTGTACCAGTGCTCGGACAATTAATTGTTGGAGTTTGCATGCAGCTATGCAAGCTGCCACTTCTTGCACATACAAAAGAATTCCTTTCACTGGACTTTCTATATCGATCTGTGAAGTTGCAAGCTGATGCTTTTCTCTTGTTTGATGAAGGTATAATTTCCCGTGCTTCATCACCAGAGCAAACTAGAAATGTGCTTCTCTTTCCATCATAAGCCTGTTGGAATAAATTTCCTTTATGCACATTCTTAGGAATGATCTTTAGTGGATGTGGACCAGCACTCAATTCCATGCCTTGGTGCGTCCGAAAGCTTTTTGTCCTGTCTGATGTTAAGGAAAACCCTCTGCCTTCAATGTTGAAACTTTCCATACTGGAAAAACCTTCAGAACGACCATCCTGACTTGAGCAAACCTAACATGAAAAAGGCCCTTTGCAATTGTTAAACCGTTTTGTCAATAAGAATGCATCAAGTTGCGTAAATGTGAGAAAACACGAAATTGTTAAGCTGAAACTTGCTTGATGTGCTGCTTATGAGTTATATTTTTCATTTTTTTTAATTGTTTATGAAGTGTGCCTTTTGACTGGAAAATATACCTACTTTTGAAACAGTGGCTTCTTGTTCATATCCAATTGTGTTCAAGTTTGTTTCATCTTGATCGATATGAGCTGAATTCATCTCGTTTTGTAGACCATTTGTATACAAGTCTCCACCTTCTGATAAATTGTGATCTATAAGACCTGAATTTCCCTGAATATTATCACTAGATTCCAGTAGGACGTCAATATTGTCTGTACTAGTTTTGCTCTCTAGACCTATGGAAGAAAAACTAATTGAATCTACTGGCTTTGGCAATGGAAAATCGATTGGGGTTAGTGGATAGCACAACTTTGACCATGGACCATTGACTTCACAGGTTGAAGCTGCTGAAACATTGGAATCCCACTGAGGTCTTGCATAATTCTCAGGTCTTTCTTTTCTGTTAGAAGCCTCACTACCAAGAAATTGATCATGAATTCAATTGCAAGAAAAATCATGTAACATTGAAATCAGCAGAAACAACACTAGCTCGAATAATATAATCAAGAGGATTTAGAATGATTGTGTCCTAGATTTATGTACACATCGTTCCTCAAATAATTCTGTAAGAATGGGATTGGAACAAAATCCATGTTTATAAACATAACATTATTCTGTTCTGTGGTCCACCCTTTTATAGACTGACCTAACTGCATAATAAACCCAGAAACCAACCCAAATGATGATAAAACAGCGAGAAGCTTAATCCCATTTCACCATGTACTTACATGTGCAATCGAGCCCTGCGTTCCATCTCTAGCACTTTCATTTTCTCTTTCCTGGCAGCTAATGCTGCCTGGGACTGGGCAAGCGCTTCCTTCTTCTCCTTTCTTCGAAGTTGGTTCTTCTTTTTCATGTAGTCTTGAATCTGTACGATTGGGGTAGGACCCATGAATAAGACTAAAATTGTGAAATGGTATAGGACACTGGCCTTCTGAATGAGCATAATAGACATGTAATTGGAAAAATATATCACAAATCTACATTCAACGTCAACATAATTCTTAGAAACTCAATTCTCAAATGAGCTAGAGAAAATATGATAAGAGAAATATGATACAAACAATGATTAAACAGTAAAAAAAAAAGTTCGTGATTGGATTGTCACAGAAAGAATAAGAAAAAAAAATAAAGAGAAAAATAGAACCAATTGAATCTTGATGTCGGAAACTTTTAACACACAAATTTTAGGTAAAAGGGAATAACATCCTACATGCTCATCTTCCACCAATTCATATTCTATATTTATTACTGTTAAGCCTGGCGTGCTCAGATGATTTATAAATTCGAAAGAACTTTTAGTACTGTGGACAGCAATCTTTCACTTCTTATAATAGTATGAAAGAGAAGATCCTAGCACAACTGACTACAAAAATGTCAAAAGTGAGATAGTCACCTTTGTTTGGTATATACTGACTACACAAAAGAAAACATAAATCATGGAATTAACTTTTAGAAGTGAGAAAGGGCCCATAGTCTCTTTGTCCAGACATGCAGAGAATAAAAAATTAAGGGAAATTTTACACTAAGATCTTGGCCAAAATGACTTGTTTGGCAAGAAAATTACATGACTATGGATCTGATATAATGTCAACGATGTCAAAGGGGAGAAAAAAAGAGAGAGAGACATACCTAAGAAGAGTGAACACTCAAGGGGTAATAAAAATAGTGGTCACCTAGAGCTACTGTCTACAAGAAGGAAATTAGGCATCTAAGGCTGGCTATGTAGAGTACAGGTATGTATTGTTTAGAACATCTAAAGATACATCAAAAAGTTCAGCGATACATTGAATAGAAAAATGTGAGACTATAGATGAGATAGGGGGTCGTTGATACAATCGATTATCGAAATCATGCCATGGATATGTCATAATCAAGTGCTCAAAGCATTTCTTGTTCATGCCATATGAAGCCAGCTGCCACTCTTATTAAAAATCATGTGAATACACCCTTAATGGCACATCCCTAAGAGATCGATGTGGACCCACCCTTGGCATGTCATCCCCTACATCATCACTTGCATCACCGTGCAATAATCTAGAGCTTCCTGCTCATTTTGTCAATTATGTCATCACCGA
>CM035418.1:20157958-20165458 GCA_020310875.1 Ceratopteris richardii | reverse complement strand
TATGATCTTTTGGAGATGGTGATGGGAAGTGAGCAAGAGCCACAACCTACCTTTGACCCATTGGATCCGAGTAAGGTGATTCTCCCAAATGCAAAGCTTCTACAAGCTTGGAAGATAAGGAATGCAAATGCACTATATTATATAGTGAACAATTGTGTGGAGTCTATTCTACCTCTTATCAACATACATCCAAGGCAAGTGACGCATGGAGTATGTTGAGGAGTCACTATGAGGTAAGAAACCAAACATGCATTCAAAATTTAGAAAATCAATTGGAAGCAAAGATGTTTGCAGAAGGAGAGAAGGGGAATGCATCCATTACTCAGATCAAGAAGCCATGTGATGGAATGGCTTGTGAAGGGATAGAGAAGAGCGGCATGGACCTAGCTCAAAGGCATCTCCAAGATTCTCCACCAAACTATGATGGAAGGGTAACTACTCTCAACACTCAGGTGAGACCTCAAACTTCGATATTTGAAGAGTTCTATTCACTACCAAGGGAAGAGGATTTGGAGCTCAAAACCCAACGAAGAAGCAACAATGGAGATGCTACATTCTCCAACAATGCATCAAAAAAAGGTGGTTCCTCAACCAAAGGTGAAAGTGAAAAGAAGAGGAGGAGGAGTAGTAAGAAGAAGTTTCAAGGACAATGCTTCCATTGCAAAAGAAAGGGACATACGATTGCACATTGTCATGTCAAGAGGATAGATGAAGTGAAGGAGGAGACAATACATGGAGCCAAAGCAAAGGTGGTATGCTCCTCAACACAAGAAGAATCAATTGTGGATTCATGGGTACTAGACAATGGTGCATCTCATCAAATGACCAATGATATAGGTCAATCTAGTTCTATGCAGCCTCAGCAAGAACCCATCATGGTGACAGGAACAATATGGAAGGAGATGCAAAAGCAAGGTATTGTTCTTCATCACTTACCTACAGTGAATGGAATGAAGGAACCTTATAGAGCTTGTATGATGGGCAAGCTGCACAGAGAGACATTCCCACAAGAAAGCAAGAGTAGGTCAAAGGCTCCTCTAGTGTTGGTATATGCTACCTTGTGTGGTAAGATGTCTATACAGGCCTTGGGAGGATCTTCCTACATTGTGATCGTTGACGACTATAGCAGGAAGATGTGGATGTACTTTCTTCGTGATAAGGCTCAAGCTTTTGGTAAGATTAAACGACAACCAGAACTTGTTGAAAATGAACCAAGGAAAAGTGTGAAGAAGCTTGGAATAGGAGGTGGTGGTGAGCTCAACTCAGAGGAGTTGGAAGGCTTTTGCAAGTGCAAAGGGATAAAGTGTCAATCAGTGACACCTCACACATTACAACATGATGGCATTATGGAATACAAGAGTCACACCATTGTTGAGATAACAATGTGTATGAGAGAAGGCATGGGCTTTCCTTATCAAATCACAAAGAGTCATCATGAAGTTTACATTGGTAAGAATCCATCAGTCTCACACTTTAGAATTTTTGAGAGTGTATGTTATGCTCTTGTCCCAGGTCAAAGAAAGAACAAGTTGGAACCAAAAAGCAAGAGATGCATCTTCCTAGGTCATAATGAAAAGCAAAGGGCTTTCATATTATATGACCATGAGGCAAAGAAGATACAAGGGAGTCGTGATGTGGTGTCTATGGAGCAGCCACATGCAGTGGAGGACAAGAAAAGATCTTCCATTTTATCATCAAGCGAAGGAGTAGTTCACTATGTACCTAGCCCAAGAGTCATCCCTACCTATGAACGGGAGGAAGCATCATCATCAGATGGTGAGAAGAGAGTCTACCAACCTAAAATCACCCAAACAAATTGGTTGTCACTGCAATGGGTGAAAAAGCTCTATGGTCAGAGTAATCCTATGCCAACAACTATCAAAGAGAAGGCAGAAGGACCAAGTAGATCACAGAGAATAGAGGAGCACAAGTGGGCTTCTACTCACATAGTCAATATAGCCATGATGGTTGTGATTATGAAGCAAGTAATGAAGCCATTAATTGAAGATGAAGCACTTGTAGATCCGGCATGGAAGGAGGTTGTGCAAGCCAACTATGATAGCTTAATGAACAATGAAGCATGGGAGGTCGCTAGCACCAAGTGGGTCTGGCAGGTGAAGTACATGATACAAGGGATCTTGGAATGCTATCACCACACATTGATAGCACAAGGACTTTCACTGGTGAAGGGTTTTGGTTTTCAAGACTCTTTTGCTCTAATGATCACTATTTGCAGCATACTAATGTTAATAGCTCATATGAAGTGGGAAGTTTTCACGTTACATCTCAGATCAGAACATTTGAATGTTGACCTCAAAGAGGAGGTACATGTGTTGCAGCCACCAAGGTTTGAGGTTCCACATTCAAAGGACATACTATGTAAGCTGAAGAAGGCATCATATGTGATGAAACAAGCCCTAGGATCATTGTATGAGCAGATAGACATTGGGAGCTACATGAAGGTCTTTGGTAGTCTTATCTACTTATGGAGTACCATACAAGATATCAGTTTTCTAGTAAGACTTTTGAGAAGGCTTGGGAATAGAACTCATGAAGGACATTCAAGAGTTGGCAAGCAAGTACACTTGAGAAGGAAGGTGGAAACAGTCTACTATGCAACCATGAAGAATGCAACAGGTACCCTCACCAAGGTGCTTACAAAGGATCTACTTCAGATACATCTTCGAAGACTTGGCATTGGGCCAAGAAGGTAGTTCACCTTTGGGTGGACATTGAGGGGGGGTGTTAGACATGGTCAATGCTCCACCCTCATGGAAGACTTGGAATTGGGCCAAGAAGGTAGTTCACCTTTGGGTGGACATTGAGGGGGGGTATTAGATATGCTCAATGCCTCACCCTTATGTAACACCACCATTTTTCCATAACACTCTATTTTGTAAGGCCCCCATTATGAGGAGAAGCCATGTGAGAGTGTTGGACATTGGTAGGTTCCTGACTTTGAGGTCAGATGAGGTCTAGTGTAGACCGTAGATCGATAGTTAGGAAGGTTACTTCTAAGCCATTGGATTTGGGATTGATCCGATGTGAGGATCAACCTAAATCAAGGGCTAGAAACAAAAGTAGCTTTCTTAGCTTGGGGAAGGGTCTAATTGATGTGGGCCATTGGATCTAGACTTGATCCTAAGTGTGGATTAAGCAAGATCAAGGGTTACAAACAAATGGTTGTTGATCCTACCTTTGTACCATTGGATTTACCCCATAGATCAATGGTGGAGATTATTTTGGGCATGGATCAAGCTACCACGACCCTAGAACATGGGTAGGCCGACTTAGGCTTGGAGGACCTTATAAGGATGGTCCCCATCCCATGTAGGATCATCAGTTTGTGTGGTTGGAACCATTAGGGTATCCATCTTAGTACCCATTGTGTTGGCCTATAGCCCTTCACCTAGCTTCTATCTAGATCACCATCTAAGCTCCATATAGGGAGTGCATGGGTGGATAGAACCATCTATATATTGTTTAGTGTTTGAGTTCCATTGTATTAGAGTTATGAGTTTTAGTTGAATTGAGTTGAGTTCATCTTCTATATCATCTTGAGTCCACTTTTCATTATAACCAAATCTCTTGTGTTATTCCCATGAGTAGTGATATCTCTCTTTCTATCTAACCTTGATCTTATATGTGTGTTGTGGTAACCTCTACATGGCATTAGAGTTACACCACTAGCCCACCACTCAAATCATTATTCATTTATTTTCTTTTTCTTACAACATACATACATACATACATACATACATACATACACACACACGTGTGTATATATATATATATATATATATATATATATATATATATATATATATATATATATATATATATATATATATATATATATATATATATTGTACATATATATATGTACATATATATATATATATATATATATATATGTATATATATATATATATGTATATATACATATAAATATGTATATATATATAAATATATGTATATACATATATATATATATATATATATATATATATATATATATATATATATATATATATATATATATATATATACATATATATATATATATATATATATATATATATATATATATATATACACACACACACACATATATACACACACACACTTGTAAATACACACACTTGTAAATACACATACTTGTAAATACACACACTTGTAAATACACACACTTGTGTGTATTTACAAGTGTGTGTACATACGTATGTACATATGTATATACATACATATATACATATACGTACATATGTATGCACATGTATATGTATGTCTATGTATGTGTACGGTGTATTGTATGCTCATGTGTATGTGTAAATGTATGTGCATTTGTATGTGTATGTGTGTGTTAGGTATGCATTGCAGAGTCGGTCACACGGCAACTAGAATTGGGGGAAAAAAGGGAAAAAAGAATTAGGAAAATAAAGAATGAGAAACTTTTGGCAAAGAGCCCCACTCCATTCTACCAGTGCACAAATATGACGTGCAGTGAGCCAAAGGTAAATATAAGAAGACATATACATGCATATGCCTAAATACTCAGACAATCTATGATTGGTATGCACAGGAGAGTGTACTGTAAGTTTGTTCATGCTTACATATGTATCAGATTCAAATAATTGTGCATACATTTAGAGCGATGCATATGTCTCTGTTCGTTCTAAGCGTGCATGGATATTAGCGTATACATATATTTTTGACGTACATAAACTTCATATAGATGCATACAAGCACCTACTTGTCCACTTCTGCATGTCCCTTAACATCTTCATAATCCTGTGTCATCGTATACTCAAGTGTATAATTCCTTACGCTCTTCAAGTTGCAAGCATTCTCAACAATTTGTGCATTTGCACGGATGAAAGCATTGGTGCTCTTTTTTTTTTTTTTTTTTTTTTTTTTTTCTCTTCTCTCTTTTGGGGGGGGGGGGGTCGTCGAACCACGGTACAGGTATAATCGATGAGAAATCACATAGTTACAAGTGTTCCATATCATGTGCATAAGTATATGTATTCAAGTGGGGGGATGGAATCATATGCCCTTGAATATGCATGCAAGTCCTAATGGATTCCCAAGCAAGTGAGAGACACACTCATTATGTGTATCTGGAAAAGCATACTGTATTTTACTAAGTCTGCTGTTTCACGAAAGCATGTAAGGAACGTCGGTGTCCTAATCTTGTTCTTATTTCTCACGTGAAGAAAGTAACCAACAAATTAAGGCACACCTCGTCTGGACTACGTAAAGATCGAACGGTGGACCGAACACACTCCACTTTAGAATCGTTTGCCTTCAAAGCACTGACAGAGTGAGGACTCTTTTTCCGCACTCTATGTGGAGCTTGTTTACTGATAGAACAATTAGCTGTATGAGAGGATTTCGTGCCAGTCAGTTTATCGTGCTGAAACTCCAGCAGAAGAGGATGATACTTGCGTATTCTTACTGAATATCTTCGACAAGAATACTTCAGCCTGAGAGGCTTCTGTAACATGAGCTCCCACTTCAGTTCGTCCTTCGATTGTGGATCCAAAGCAAGATACTCTGAGGCTAGTAGCACTTGAAGAAGGGAGACTACAGATTCTGGTATCTTCTCCTTAAGCCTGGACGCATTTTTCTTCTTTCCAGAAACCACGTATACTTTCAATTTGTTAGAAGACTTTCGTTGACGATATGCTGGCTCACTTGTGCTCGAATCAGGAAGAGCATAGGCTACCATGAAAGCTGTGGCAAAAGTATTTGTTTCTTGGGTCATACTTACCCTTCTTTTCTGGGCTCCTTAATTTCAAACGAATTCTGATCGCCAGGCACTTCCGAGCCTACAAGTAAAACAAGAGAAGGTGCGACGGGAGTCGAATAGCAGGAACGATCCTCTTTCACGTCCTTGGATGTAGCAGCTTCGTTCTGATCTGCTGCTTCGTAACGAGGGACAAGAAATTAGTTGGTCAGACGTTGGTTTTGTTTTTGCAAACCTTGAGAAATACGAAGGTAGCAATAGGCAGAAAAAGGGAAATTTTCTAGCAAGAAGGGCTAGCCGCATATGGCCTAGTCCTTTCGCCGAGTGCGTGAGGGTTCGAGTATATTAAGCACAAATAAACCAGTACATATCATAATCAAGTGAGAAATTAGCCGACATTCCATTAATGTAAAAGGATGCAGGACTCCACGGGTGTTCTTCCTTCAATTTTATAGGCGATATTCCAAGTATGTCGAAGGAGGGACTAAGTTTTACCAAAAAAGTTGTTTCAAACATGATACAAGATACTTGCTAAGAAAATTTGCAAAAGACTTCGCTTTACTCAAAAAGGGAAAAAGAAGCTTCACTAGGGGCATATCTATCTAGAAAACTATGTAGATGTATGCGAGGGCAAACAATATGTTAATGAATTTACGTGCTTTCTTTCTTAAGACAAAGATAGAAAAATCGTTTGAAATACTTCAATATTTCAATCTTTTCCTAAAGAGGAACCGATCAAGGGCTTCATCAAGACGGGTTTGATTTTACTAGGAAACTCAACTAGCAAAGTGAATGGAAAATGGGAAGATGTTCAAGTCAACTAGCAAAGTGAATGGAAACTCAGCTAGCAAAGTGAATGGAAAATGGGAAGATATTCAAGTCATTTGTAAAATTTGAAAATCTTAAAATCCTTCATAATTAGATGGTCCACTAGAAAAGCCTTCTTCATAACCTCCCTTTCCACGGTTGAAGTTGATCTTTAGTTTGTTAGTTCAAACCCAATATGATGAAAGGAGTTGCATTACCTAACAAGGGGTATTAACTATGCGTTAAGTTTTGTCTTAAATATTGAAGAAGCAATCTTTCAATCATTTTGGGAGTTATTAGAGGTTTTCTAAGCCACTTCAAAGTCCAGAGTCCAAGATTAACCATGAAAATCTGATAGTAATATGAGTAAGAAGAATGGCACTTAACTATTTTCAAGGCCATGAAGATAAGTAAAGAGGTGAGGATATTAAGTGTAGCTAGAATCTTTGTGGGCTACATAGTATAGATGGAGCAAAGATAGGAATCAAAACTTCTTAGTAATATGGGAAATAAATTTTCTTGATGTAGACTCGCTCGCACAACACATTTACCAACAACATCAAGCAATGGATCTTCGTTCAAAAAATGTCAATTCGAGAGATGAGTTAGTAGTGTGAAGACCTTCACCATGTTAGGAGTCACATGCACACAAGTAGTCTCACACACGTGCACATGCATAGACGCACACATATGCAAGCAGACCTCACTCATGGACAAGACGCAAGACCTCACAAGAAATTCACACTTGATTAGGACAGAGAATGAACAAGAAGAAGTACAAATGAGGTTTTGTTCACTTTTATATTTAAGTTTAAAATTTGACCCTCTTCACACTCTAATGTCTTCTATAGGTTAAAATTGGTCCTAAACCCTCATTTGAGGTCTGAATTGAATGTCAAAAATCTTGTAAAATCCTAGAGGTTAGGGAATCCCACTTCAATCTT